>CAMZMU010000040.1:35584291-35722381 GCA_947311845.1 Poa pratensis
TAGCAGAAAAGTTCCCAGACGGCAAAATAGAGCGTCCGGCAACCCCGCTTCACGCCTTGTCCGTATAGTGGCAACCAGGAGTGTCGGCAACCGTGCCAAAGTGTGCCGCATCAGATTCTGACAGGCGGGACCCGGCCCGTCAGCGACTCAGCGGCGACAACGTATTAAATGTGGGAATGAGGGACGGTCTCCCAATTAAAAACCGAACCGGTCGACAGCCACGCGGAAACGCGTTGCGCTTCGCTTCCCTGACACCGTCGCCGGCGTAATGGAGCCTTGGGAACCGTCGCCGACTTCCCACCCCTCTGTGTGGCGTGTTCCCGCGCATTCGCACCTGCCCTCCGCGCTTTTACAAGCATAGCGCGCGCCGCTCCTCCGCATTCGCCACCGTCCTCTCTCACCCGACACACTCCCCTCTCTCCACACCGATGGAGAACAAAGACGAAGCCTCGGGTAGCGGCGGTAGCAGTGGCGGCAGCGGGGCCACGACAGCCACAAGACCAACCTCCGGAAGGACGAGGTGGCGGCCGCCGGGATGCGGCTGTCGCACAACTAGAACGTCAGCATGGGAGATTGGGAGGGCTGGCCGTTCCGCCGCTGACGGAGAACGATCGGCTGTGGGGCGCCGCTCCCGCCCCGCCATCCGGGAGCGCCGCTTCTGCCTCACGTCGGAGCAGCGGGACACCTGCGAGGCCATCTTCTCCCTGCGGCACCTCCCCAAGTCAAGATGGAGGCGCCCTGGTCGCAGCCACGGCCTCCCCCTCTCCCAAGGTCAAGACGGAGGCGCCCTGGTCGCCGCCGCCGAGGAGACCAGGCGGCATCGTCATTGGCGAGACGCGTGAGTCTCGCCAGCGAGCTCCGGCGCAACGTGTCACCAAGTCAAGGAGGAGCTGCAGTCGCCACCGCGGGGGCGCGTTAAGAAGATAAAGGCGGAGGGCGCCTCTACCTCGGCCACGGCACTGGACGATGACAGACGAGGAGACGGAGGCGCTTTTCCAGCTCCAACTCACGGAGGCACAGTGGCAGTCCTTCAAGACGGGCTAGCCAGCCTCCCAAGAATGGGCGGAGGAGTGGTCTGCCATCGAGAACGGCATCGTCGTCATCCGCGACGACGACGAACAGGTGCCGTCGACGACAACGGGGAAACGCCGAGGTCAAGGAGGAGGCGTCAAAGGAGGCCGAGTTTAACGTGGACGCCGCAGTCAAGGCGTTCGATTGGGACCGATTCTACCACGTGGCTAGGTTTAAGATTTAGATTAGTTAAATTTCCGTCTAACGTTGTACAAATCTATCGAACTTTAATGAAATTCACAATTTCGCTTAATTTTCGTCGCTCGGTTTTTTCGAAAAAAGTCTATTGGAAGCGGCCGGTTGGAGGAGCCGCTCCCAATAAAAGCTGCAACGTGTGCCGGCGCTAGCAATGGCATTTGTCCGACACACTTGACGGACGCTTTATTGAGATTATCTAACAATGATGGATAATGTGGCAAAAAGAAACTAATATTTTTTTAAATAATACACGAAAATTATTAAATTGTGGAAATAATACGCAGTTTTTATTTTTTTCAGAAATATTCCTCAGTCGGTCCCATCGGAGCCGACGGCGCCTACTCGGTCTCGGCGAAGACGACAGGGCCCAGTCGGTCCCGTCGAAGCCGACAGGCCTGTCGTTCCTAGGGCATGCCGTAGTCGGCTTCGACGAGGACGACAGGCACCAATCGGTTCTGTTAAAGCCGATTAGTGCATGCATTTCCTGATCCGAATTTGTTTCGCGCTCCCGGCTTTTTTTTCGCCCTTCTTCTCCCGCCATATTTCTCCCGCCCTAATTCTCCCGCCATAGTTCTCGCGCCATTTTGTTCCCGCCATTTTCCTCCCGCCTTTTTTTCTCCCGCCATTTTTCTCTCCCGCTCTTTTTCTCCCGGTGAGCCTATATATATACCCCCATCAGATTTTGTGATGGAGGAGGGGTGTGGTGCGTGGTTATTTCCTCAGTCGCATAGGAACGATGTCTGGTAGTTCGGGTCCTAGTTCGGAGCATAGGTCCTGGTGTGTTCTGTATCACGCCGCAATATGGACTGATGGTAGTATTAGGGAGGTAGGCCCAAGAGCTGTTATAGGGAGCTAATTAGTGAGTGGGGCAACATTCGTGAGCTGGGAGAAATTATAGCAAAAAAAACAAAATCCAGATGACCCCTGAAGAAATTTCAGATGAAATTGATGGGTGGCGGTGGAAGTGGCAGAGAATTAATGAGCTAAAAGCTATTGAGGCGGGGCTTAGGGACATGCCTATCACACATTTGGACTCTACCAGGACCATAGAAAAATCGGATCTTCACTAAATCAGACATCTCCGCTGACATAAATAAATATTCACCATCGTTAATATTATTCCGCATATAACAGCGCCAACTATATATAGCTACCTATACTATATATACCTCAGAAGCGACTTCAAATATATCTACCTACACCATGTTTTTTAAAATTAATACTACACATATTTAATTAAACTACATAGATACCTACATTATTTACTACCGCCACAACCAATATATAGCTACATTTATTCGAATAAAACCTACAATATTGACTACCGTCACAATCTGTTTTATAACAACACATGTTCATACATGTAACAAATATAGCACTACAATTTTGATAAATCGAATCATACCCTAGAAGCGTGAGAGGCGACGGCAGTCTCGAATCAACGGCGCACCAACACGAGCAGCACCACCACAATGCAGCCCTCCAGCACGACCACCACGCAGCCCTCCAGCACCACCACCACCATCACCACCACCACCACCCGCCAACCATCACCACCACCACCACGAGCTATCCCATCAGGAGATCGGAATTTCCCTAGCCTCCCTCTATCTTCTAGCACCGATTAATGGTGGCAAACGTGAAGATTGTTGGTCTAAATCACTGGTTTAATTCAGTTCGTGTGAGGAGTGGAGAGAGGAAAGGAAGAACACGCAGGGAAGGAAGAAGAAAGAAGGAAAGAGAAGAGAGAAGAGAAGGGGCGCCCGTGCTTGATGCCGTCCAGGGCCTTGTCGGCTTTGGCGCGACCGACTGGGCCCGCCAGTCGGCGTCGGCGAGCACGACTGGCCAGCCAAGGACGACAGCGTCGGTGGCGACGTGGTCGATCCACTAATCGGTCTCCACGTGGACGACTGGGCCCTGTCGTCTTCGTCGGAGCCGAGTATGCCCTTGTCGTCTTCGTCGCGACCGACTGGGCCCTGTCGGCTTCGACGGGACCGACTGAGGAATATTTCTGAAAAAAAATAAAAACTGCGTATTATTTCCACAATTTAATAATTTTTGTGTATTATTTAAAAAAAATTAGCCACGAACCTCCATTCCAATTTTGGCTTGGCCTGCTTCCAAAAGACAGTTTGATCATACAATCCGTCTAATCTTGCACAGCTGGCGTGAGCATTTCAAATTTGAGCGAAATTTGTTATCTCGGTCATATATTCAAAAGAATTGAGCAATCAAAGAACACATAATCTATATCCAACAAGTATAGTGCTGTACACTGTCGCTGTATATACGTCTAGCCCACACATGTTCTCTTCAGGTCCGTCAGTCCGTGTGATGCCGGCCATCTACCCTGCTCTCTTCAGCGCGCAATGCGCCGTCGATGAGCCGGTGCAAATGCCCCGCGTCGCAGGGGATCCGCAGCACGCCCGGCTGGCCGTACCCGTACTGTTCCGCCGCCTTGTCCAGCAGCTCGGCGATGCAGGGAGCTCCGAGGAGCCTCACAGGCACCAACACGCGCTCGCCGCTGCCGGTGACCATGGGAAGTACCCCCTCGGGACCTTCTCGCGCTCGTTGTTGTAGCCCGCCGACACGCCGGCCGACGAAGACTCGCTGCCACTCTTTTTTCTCCACGCCATGGCGATTTGTCGGTTACACCTTATCGTGACTCGAGGTTGGAGACTTGGAAGTGCGGCCGGAAGAGGGGGTTGATCATTTCTTGGCCTGGAGGTGTATTTATATGCAAGCAAATATGGGGCCCATGTGCTTCTCGCGTACTCACGTGCGGTCAACGTCTAATGGTGGATCGAAGGATAGTCCATGGCTCCTTGCCCTGCTGGCTGCTGGAGATTAGAGTTTGAGCATAAGGAGACTTCCTGACTACGTCATCCTTCAGGTGGATTGGTCGGAGTTTACTGCATTTGGCGTGTTCTTTTGACCTGAAAGAGTTTGGGATATACCTCGTGGATCAAAGTCAAAATCTTGGGGCATATATATGCGGAAGAAGAAGCATGTAGTATGTTAAGCAGATATGCTAATTCTCGGTCAGTTGCATAATGGTTACAAACTTACAACAGAGAAAAAAAAATCGTACCAGTACCATGATTGCAAACGATTTTTTTTTTTTTTTTTTTGCGCTTGCACTATGGTTGTTTATTTATTTTTTCTTTAGGTGCATACCGGTGTCAACTGAACTTTTTCGTTTTATGAAAATTTTCAGTTACACCATGATTGCAACTAAATAGTTTTCAATTGCACTATGATTGAAACTGAATTTTTTTTAAATATGGGTGACGCGGATGAGAAATCAGCTAATTCTCATTCGAATGACACCTACGAAGACCCTTTAGATTGTGTGATTACATCCAATTTAATGTGAACTGAAGCATAATCACCTCAGTGAGCCTGTCAACAAGGATATAGACATGCTTATAAGCATCCTATGGTGGATTTCTATATTCGAACCCCGAGAATCAAGACCAACTCGAATATGTATCGAAGAGGGCGCAGCACTTAGGCCAGGCACGGCTGCCTCCTGGGACATTTTTTTCTCACCGATGGCAGGTAGAGTTTTTGGCTACGCCCAGGGCCATGGCCTGTGTTGCCCTAGGCCTGGATCCGCCCCTGCAATCATACATGATCATGGATACTACTATTGTGTACACTCAGACATGATGAAAATTATTCTACTCATGTATTAATAGCAATCGTAGAAGGTTATGCCACACGTTTAATGTGACGATAACCTGATCTTTCGTTGAGAGTGGGGTGACTATGAGTTTGTTGGGCCTTGAGGTTTATGATCCAACAATACTATTGTGTATGTACGTCTTAGCAATCCCTAATCCCTAACCAACCTTTGATTATTTATTCATCAGTTGTAGGCATGATAAACCTTGAACAACGAGGTTCAAGTTCCCTCAAACAATTTAAGAACCGAAAAAACAATAATAAATTGTAATATAAATTACGAATAATAAATTGTACACAAGTAGAAGTGGAAAGGATTGGGATTCTTGTGATCTCAACAAGTAAAATACTACATATATTTGCAAATGCGGAATACATCCCAAATTTTAACCTAATAAAGCTAACTATTTACTATAGTTTGTATAGCGATCGCGTGTCGCCACTCTTTGAGTCATCTTGCATTGATTCTTGATGGTAGTATACCCACAGCCCAATTTATAGGACGCTGCTACAAGGGCCAAGGCCCACCATCTTGCCTTCTAGGGCATGTGATTCAGAACAGCATATCTTCATGGCAATCTTTGTTTAGATAAAAGGCGAGAACGCTCAACTTTAAATTAATAAAGTCAGCACGGCGAGACATTACAGGTGCCGAGGAAAACAGATTACAAGAGAACGGAGCAACAAGCAAACAGAAAATAAACAAGGCACACCACTTAAAACGCTCCAGATCCTTATAAGCCACAGCAATCGCTGACCGGAGGTACTCTAGTACGAAGCATTCGCGCCTCTGAAGAAAACATACCCACATCTGCAGCCTGGAGGCTTCATGTCATCGATGTGCCATCTGTCTCCACTTCCGAAGAGGCCCCCTGCCCCTCGCTCGGTTCGAAGAGCGCCGCACCGTCGGAGTTGGAGAAGATCACCCTTGAGCACAGATTCCAAGGACAACATGCCAGCAAAGGAGATCAAGAACACAAGCAACTCACTCGAACATAGGTTATTTCAAGAAGGGCACTGCCTGGGCCCAAATCAGCACAATATATATAACCGGCAGGAGGCACCGTCGCCAAAGCGTCGCCGTCGTCTGGTCAAGGGCGGACCAAGATTTTCATCCGGAGCCTGAGGACGAGTAGCAAGGACCCTCAACGACGCCCCCAAGGGGAGCACGGAGATTGAAAGCGTCATCGTCGCCGGCCCGGCAACACATGACACCGGGCGAGGATTTCACCTAGGAACCACAACTATTGTCCAAATAAGTCATCCCGACAACAGAAGTGGTGGCTAGAGCAAGCGAGACACCAAGCCATCCAGCACCTAGCGTTGCGGAGCTTGCCGCCAAGGCACCACCACGCCTACCGCTCAGGGCCGCCGCCCCGACGTACCAGATTCATCAACCTCAATCGCCTCCCAAATGAGAGATAGTCCACAAACGCGAAGCCACCCACCCTAGCTACCGTGGCTGGCACTCCTCCGAGAACCCATCCCAATCCATCCCCGCACAAGCACAGACGGACCATAGTAAAAGTTTGGGGTGTATTCCGCATCTGCAATTCGTGTAGTATGTAAAATGCTACACGAATTGCAGAAGTCGAAACACTAGATCTGAAGATCTCACTGAAGGGAAACCAGACGCGCTTGAGAGGACGGGAGGTCTAGCGATGATAGCAATACCGGCCAACCAACCAGCTCAAGTGGTCCCCCCCCCCCCCCCCCCCCCGATCCCTAGCAGGGGATGTCGTGGCAGAGCAAGGCCGGATGGATCTGGGCATCCCACCCCAGTCTATGCAACGCTGCTCAAGCCACCTGAGATGGAACTCGCGGTGGCACTCCCTTGTCCCCCCCCCAACCCCCTGCCACCACCACGCCTTGGAGACGCTAGTCTTCCCTGGACGGTCACACGACGCCGGAACACCCAACGCGGGTCACAACAGCAGGTAGTGGGAGGAGGGGACGAGTCAGGCTTTGAGAAAGATTGGCCCCGCTGCTGCCGCGGTCGGGCCGGAGGCCGGCACAGGCGAGGGGGTTGTAGGCAAAGGGACGACGTCGCCTAGAAGGAATCTGATAAACGAAATATATTACTCTCTCCGTTCCATATTAGTTGACTCACATATATGTAGATACGGATGTATCTATATATATGAATCAACTAATATGAAACGGAGGGAGTAATATCAAGAAGATATCAATTACAACTAGTCTCTACACCAACATAATATACACCAAATTATTACAAAAAGAGATCGAAAAAAAGGAAAATAACAATCAACAAAAGAGATGCATGCAGCAAACTAAAGCATCAACCATCAATGATGACAACATGATGGTAACAAGATTGGTGCTCTAGCAACGACGCATCCCGATCCATAAAGATGTGGCTGCTTTGACTATAGGAGTATAGGGATCGCATCAGGCACTTGGACGTCGAATTCCGGCCACGGCTTTGCGAAGTCTGTGCGTGGAGCAACAGCCACACCTAGTGGCTAGTGCCAAAGCAAGATTGGTGTGCCCTTCAATTCCAAACACCGCAGAACTGAAACGATAGAAGATCATACGAGCTGCCTGTTCCTCGCAGCTCGCGTGAGCACTTTAAATTTGACCCAAATCTGGTGTCTCGGCAGTATATTTATCAAAGAATTGATGAATCAAAGAACAAACTAGTATGTATGTAGAACTACATTAATTACAATTCTCACTGTATATGCATGTATATCTCCGCACATGTTCAGTTCAGCTCTGCAGCGCGCAGTGGACGACGGCCCGGAAACGCACCGCGTCGCAGGGAATCTGCAGCACGCCCGGCTGGCCGTACCCGTACTGTTGCGCCGCCATGTCCAGCAGCTCCGCGATGCGGGGGTGCGTGAGCAGCCTCACCGGTACCATCACCCGCTCGCCGCATCCGGTGACCATGGGGATGTGCCCCCTCGGGACCTTCTCGCGCTCGCGCTCGTCGTTACTACAGCGCGGCGAGGCGCCGGGGGACGACTCGCCGCTGCTCTTCTTCCTCCATGTCATGGCGATTTATAAGAGTAGGCCAGAGACTGCTTGACCGTAGCGAGGTTGGAGTACTTGGAGCTTCGGCGACGGCGAGCGAGCGGTTCTTGTGTTGGCGCTGGCGAGAAACCGATCATACCGAGGCATATTTATATGGGAAACAAGACGGGGCCATGCATGTAACCGTCGAAGTCCCTGTGTAAGAGCAAGTACAATAGAACGACGTGGACGGGCTATAAGGATTAAAATAATATATTTGTGCTTAGTTGGAGGAGGGCACTAACACGTGCTCCTAGACACTTTGTGACAGTGGATGGTGAGCCATGTATCAATAAAGTAGATCATCTTTGTGTCTTACTATTGTACATGTTGGCTATAGAGATGGCTATAGATGACATGACATTGTCTTATAGCCAACACTTGACTCAATTATTGTACTTGCTCTAAATAGTCTTGGCCCGACCTCGAACCTTCGGAGAGCATGGGGCTTTATCGCACCTGGTGGCATCTTTTGACCTATATTCTATTCTACTATATATAAAGGACGGAGGAATCCGCTGCCTGTCATTCGTCCACGTCGCCGGCAAACCACACCCGTCAGATCGCCGAGATGGACGGCCCAGATGGCTCCACGTCGCCCCCAAATCGCCCAGCACTGTAGCACCCGATTTTCTACCAATGGGGCGACGCCACGTCGCCCGGTACCCGGCCGGTCACCCCGCGCGCACCCGGTCACCCCCTGCGCACGAACTTTGGCGCGACCTTTTTGCGAACCCCCCCCCCCCCCCCCCCCCCCCCGCAAAGGACCACAAGGTAATTTGCAAAAACATGAAGGGCTTCCGTGCAAAACTGCCACGACTCCATCCCCCAGCTCTCTCTCCCCGCACGCTCGCGGCGTCGCCGCCGGCGCCGACGCGCCATTCGCTAGCTCCGGTCCTCCCCTTCCAGATCGACGGCCACGGGAAGCTCCGCCGTCTTCGCCTCCCCCTCCTCGCCGATCGGCGCGTCCCGAAACGCCGCATCCTTGCCGGAATCGACGCCGAATCGACGCCGCCGCGCTCGAGTTCCACCGCCGCTTTTTCTGCTTGCCGAGCACGCTCCGGCGACCTACAGGTGGCGGCGCCGCCACAGACGGGTTGGCCGCGTCGAGGCGCATCCCCTGCACCCATCCGCGCGTCCCCGCTCGCAGTAACGCGACGCCGGCGTCCTCCGCGCCGCCGCGGCAGCTCCGCCGTCCGCTGACGTCGCTGTGAAGTCACAGTGGGCCTGGGCTGGACCCTGGGCTTCTTGCTGGGTTGGGCTGCTTTCTGCGCCCAGCTCGGCCTTTTTTTTTCATCCCATTTTGTTTTTCTATTTTTTAAAAAAAATTCTAACTTCCCAACCAAAAAAATATATATATATATATATCACCCAATAAAATATTTCATTTAAATAGAGGTTGCCAAAACATTTAAATACAATTACCCATATTTATATCATGAGCTTTCACATGTAAAAAAAAACACAGATGCAAATATGGAGACACAACTGTTTCACACATATTTCTCAAACAGATATAATTGAATCAACAAAACAAAAAATTAAAGTAAACCATGCTTCTAAAAATTTAAAACGCTTTACATATATTGTTTCACGCTATTGTCAAATTCATAACTTCCAAAGCATAATTCACAAAATTGGAAAAAAAAACTAACATACCATTTTATATTTATTAAGGAGCTTATGCAAAAAAACATTCAAAATTGCTGACTAATCGGACATATTCCAAACAACAAATTCTAATTTAGTACACATATATTCTTGCATTCTTTTCTAAAATGTAATACTCGAGTCTTTCTCAAAAATATTTTACATCAAAACTGTAAAATATTATTTCAATTCAAAACTTAATCAAAACAACAATTTCTCACAAAGACACGACGGTATTTCTTTTTCTAACGACAATTTAATCATTACATTTTCACAATGACAAACAAAGTCAGCAATCACACGGCCGCGCCATCAAACTACAAACATATGTAAACAGTCAAATTTGCTAAAAATGTCCAAATACTCCTGATAATAAATTACAACAACTTTTATCATTTTAAATCACAACATATAGAGTGAGCTTTACTAAATGATGGAATATAAGAGCTGCTTTTATTTAATTCCAACAACCATTTTTTTATGGCCCCAAAAGATAAAAAAAATGTGAAATAATCCGATTATTCTTTAAGCAAAAGAAGAAGATACAAAAAAAAATACTGTTTAGGCAATGTTTCCATCCCTTTAACAAATGCTAATGGATTCATTTTTTTTACAGTACTACAAACATATCATAGCTCTCTTAATAATGAAAGCATTTGTCCAAAAATCATAAACAATGTTTCAAATTTTAATAACAAAAATACCTGTCTAAAGAAAAAAACAAAAATGTTTGGAATATTATTTGAGCAAAACAAAAACAAAATAAGAGAAATGTGAAATGTGTAATATAACAATAATTTCAAATTGTACGTACGAAAAAAATGACAAATATATCAATCGTGCACAAAAAAAACATTGAAATAAAATTTGAGTGATCTAAAAACCATAAACAATGTTTCAAATTTTAATAACAAAAACACCTGTCTAAATAAAAAAAAACAAATGTTTGGAATATTATTTGAGCAAAACAAAAAAAATAAGAGGAATGTGAAATATGTAATATAACAATAATTTCAAATTGTACGTCTGAAAAATATGACAAATATATCAACGTACACAAAAAAAAACATTGAAGCAAAATATGAAAACACTCACAAAAAAAAATACTAATTATGTCAAAGTATTTTCATGCAAAAAGGCTAACACATTTGAAATAAACACTTAAAAAAATGCAATACATTCAAACATTTTAAATTGCTAATTTTAAATTGCTAGAAAATTAGAAACACTCTAAAATATATCTCATAAATTGCATTCACTCCAATTATGAAGTTGACACAAATTTTATGTTATATTTCAAAAATATGCAAACATCCCAATTTTTAAAATACCTAAAAATACTCGATATAACAAATTGCTCCTTCTACGATAAAATATTAGTATCACAATTCTCACAAAAAAAAATACATGCGAATTGTAAAATTGTTACAGAATTAGAAACACTCTAAAATATATCTCACAAATTGCATTTACCTTCATTATGAAGTTAAAACAAAAGCAACACATTTAATCATTCAAAATTGTTAAAAAAACAACACATTTAAGCAACCAGGTATATAGAGTTACCATATAAATTTATTTAAAATGCAACCATATTTGACAAATTTGCCAAGTATTTCAAGATACTGCACACGACAAATTCCGACGGAAATTAAGAAGGAAAAAAACCATATCAGAGCTTTCCAATCCAAAATTCAAAATTAATCCCTCCAGAAAAACTAAAATTCTTTCGAATCCACGGGCGCGGCGGAGCCCGCGCTTAGTCCCCTAGTATACTCCTACAGCGAGATTGAGACGTAGCTGGTCATGTGTAAAGAAAGTCTGAAATTTAGGCCAATCATTGTCGTGGGAGAGATCGTGGAGTAGGTTCATTGCATGGTTGAAGAAGTCTCGTCACATTTCGGATCACTACAGGAATGCCGAACTGTGCCGACGGCCAGAACCTGTGCCGACGGCCATTTGTCGGTGCCGTCGGCACAGGTGTGTACCAGGACCAGCCGTCGACAAGTCTGTCGGCACAGAAACGGCCGTCGGCACAGATACTCTATCCCGACGGCCACCGTCGGGACACATACAGCCGTCGGCACAGAATATCAGGTGACGTCGACGGCACTCTGTGCCGACGGCAAAGCCGTCGGCACAGGACTCTACCATTTTTATTCATTTTTATTTATATTGATACACCTAATTGCTATATGTACAGATTCGCCTAAAATAGTCATAATGTTTTTTACCCTAATCTTCTTTTTTATGTATCTATTTATTACTCTCAATTAAGTTTAATATGTTTTATTCATATTCTATGTACATAGCTACGCCGAATAGCGGTTTCCACCCACATAAAATAACGTCGCGAATAATTGTCTACAAGTGTGTTGTGTGTTGTAAATGTCCGGTATCCTACTCCGGGGTGTGACCGGCTTCACTTTCTCTCTGGTGAGTTCCTGCAATTAGAGGTGAAAACTCCCACTTCGGACGAAACGGGGGCAATCTTTTAAAAACTTGTGTTAAAAGTTGGTTTCCCATGTTCCTATGTCCCAACCTAACACAACCAGGTAAAAAAGTCCACTGGGCTACCCCCTTTCGACGCACGTCTATGGGGTAGACGAAAACGTTAGGGTTTTTCCAGCGGATTCAGGTTTCGCCGAAGCGGGGCCCTGGAGCGTCGGAACCCCACCCAAACCTAGGTTGTGCCATACCATATGTATACAAGTGTGTTGTGTGTTGTAAATGTCCGGTATCCTACTCTGGGGTGTGACCGGCTTCACTTTCTCTCTGGTGAGTTCCTGCACTTAGAGGTGAAAACTCCCACTTCGAACGAAACGGGGGCAATCTTTTAAAAACTTGTGTTAAAAGTTGGTTTCCCATGTGCCTATGTCCCAACCTAACACAACCAAGGAAAAAAGTCCACTGGGCTACCCCCTTTCGACGCACGTCTATGGGGGTAGACGAAAACGTTAGGGTTTTTCCAGCGGATTCAGGGTTTCGCCGAAGCGGGGCCCCGGAGCGTCGGAACCCGACCCAAACCTAGGTTGTGCCATACCATATGTATACAAGTGTGTTGTGTGTTTTAAATGTCCGGTATCCTACTCCGGGGTGTGACCGGCTTCACTTTCTCTCTGGTGAGTTCCTGCACTTAGAGGTGAAAACTCCCACTTCGGACGAAACGGGGGCAATCTTTTAAAAACTTGTGTTAAAAGTTGGTTTCCCATGTGCCTATGTCCCAACCTAACACAACCAAGGAAAAAAGTCCACTGGGCTACCCGCTTTCGACGCACGTCTATGGGGTAGACGAAAACGTTAGGGTTTTTCCAGCGGATTCAGGGTTTCGCCGAAGCTGGGCCCCGGAGCGTCGGAACCCCACCCAAACCTAGGTTGTGCCATACCATATGTATACAAGTGTGTTGTGTGTTGTAAATGTCCGGTATCCTATTCCGGGGTGTGACCGGCTTCACTTTCTCTCTGGTGAGTTCCTGCACTTAGAGGTGAAAACTCCCACTTCGGACGAAACGGGGGCAATCTTTTAAAAACTTGTGTTAAAAGTTGGTTTCCCATGTGCCTATGTCCCAACCTAACACAACCAAGGAAAAAAGTCCACTGGGCTACCCACTTTCGACGCACGTCTATGGGGGTAGACGAAAACGTTAGGGTTTTTTCAGCGGATTCAGGGTTTCGCCGAAGCGGGGCCCCGGAGCGTCGGAACCCGACCCAAACCTAGGTTGTGCCATACCATATGTATACAAGTGTGTTGTGTGTTGTAAATGTCCGGTATCCTACTCCGGGTGTGACCGGCTTCACTTTCTCTCTAGTGAGTTCCTGCACTTAGAGGTGAAAACTCCCCTTTCGGGCGAACCGGATGGAATCTTGTGTTGATTTGGGGTAGACTTTGGTTTCTCACCTTCCCATGGCCTGACCTAACACAGCCAAGCAAAAAAGTCCACTGGGCTACCCCTTTCGACGCACGTCTATGGGGGTAGATGAAAACGTTAGGGTTTTTCCAGCGGATTCAGGGTTTCGCCGAAGCGGGGCCCCGGAGCGTCGGAACCCGACTCAAACCTAGGTTGTGCCATACCATATGTATACAAGTGTGTTGTGTGTTGTAAATGTCCGGTATCCTACTCTGGGGTGTGACCGGCTTCACTTTCTCTCTGGTGAGTTCCTGCACTTAGAGGTGAAAACTCCCACTTCGGACGAAACGGGGGCAATCTTTTAAAAACTTGTGTTAAAAGTTGGTTTCCCATGTGCCTATGTCCCAACCTAACACAACCAAGGAAAAAAGTCCACTGGGCTACCCCCTTTCGACGCACGTCTATGGGGGTAGACGAAAACGTTAGGGTTTTTCCAGCGGATTCAGGTTTCGCCGAAGCGGGGCCCCGGAGCGTCGGAACCCGACCCAAACCTAGGTTGTGCCATACCATATGTATACAAGTGTGTTGTGTGTTTTAAATGTCCGGTATCCTACTCCGGGGTGTGACCGGCTTCACTTTCTCTCTGGTGAGTTCCTGCACTTAGAGGTGAAAACTCCCACTTCGGACGAAACGGGGGCAATCTTTTAAAAACTTGTGTTAAAAGTTGGTTTCCCATGTGCCTATGTCCCAACCTAACACAACCAAGGAAAAAAGTCCACTGGGCTACCCGCTTTCGACGCACGTCTATGGGGTAGACGAAAACGTTAGGGTTTTTCCAGCGGATTCAGGGTTTCGCCGAAGCTGGGCCCCGGAGCGTCGGAACCCCACCCAAACCTAGGTTGTGCCATACCATATGTATACAAGTGTGTTGTGTGTTGTAAATGTCCGGTATCCTATTCCGGGGTGTGACCGGCTTCACTTTCTCTCTGGTGAGTTCCTGCACTTAGAGGTGAAAACTCCCACTTCGGACGAAACGGGGGCAATCTTTTAAAAACTTGTGTTAAAAGTTGGTTTCCCATGTGCCTATGTCCCAACCTAACACAACCAAGGAAAAAAGTCCACTGGGCTACCCACTTTCGACGCACGTCTATGGGGTAGACGAAAACGTTAGGGTTTTTTCAGCGGATTCAGGGTTTCGCCGAAGCGGGGCCCCGGAGCGTCGGAACCCGACCCAAACCTAGGTTGTGCCATACCATATGTATACAAGTGTGTTGTGTGTTGTAAATGTCCGGTATCCTACTCCGGGGTGTGACCGGCTTCACTTTCTCTCTAGTGAGTTCCTGCACTTAGAGGTGAAAACTCCCCTTTCGGGCGAACCGGATGGAATCTTGTGTTGATTTGGGGTAGACTTTGGTTTCTCACCTTCCCATGGCCTGACCTAACACAGCCAAGCAAAAAAGTCCACTGGGCTACCCCTTTCGACGCACGTCTATGGGGGTAGATGAAAACGTTAGGGTTTTTCCAGCGGATTCAGGGTTTCGCCGAAGCGGGGCCCCGGAGCGTCGGAACCCGACTCAAACCTAGGTTGTGCCATACCATATGTATACAAGTGTGTTGTGTGTTGTAAATGTCCGGTATCCTACTCCGGGGTGTGACCGGCTTCACTTTCTCTCTGGTGAGTTCCTGCACTTAGAGGTGAAAACTCCCACTTCGGACGAAACGGGGGCAATCTTTTAAAAACTTGTGTTAAAAGTTGGTTTCCCATGTGCCTATGTCCCAACCTAACACAACCAAGTAAAAAAGTCCACTGGGCTACCCCCTTCGACGCACGTCTATGGGGGTAGACTCAAACGTTAGGGTTTTTCCAGCGGATTCAGGGTTTCGCCGAAGCGGGGCCCCGGAGCGTCGGAACCCCACCCAAACCTAGGTTGTGCCATACCATATGTATACAAGTGTGTTGTGTGTTGTAAATGTCCGGTATCCTACTCCGGGGTGTGACCGGCTTCACTTTCTCTCTGGTGAGTTCCTGCACTTAGAGGTGAAAACTCCCACTTCGGACGAAACGGGGCAATCTTTTAAAAACTTGTGTTAAAAGTTGGTTTCCCATGTGCCTATGTCCCAACCTAACACAAATTAATTCAAAATATTACATCACAAATACAGCTGTTTATTTTTTATCTTAACATTTCTACAGATAATAGAATAAAAGAAAAGGATTTCTAAAAAAAAAACTACACTGTGCCGACGGCTTGCCGTCGGCATAGGGCTTGGACCAGTAAAAAAAGAAAACGACATGCCCCGGCCCGCACCAACCACCCACTCGATCCAATCTCGTCTCGATCCCTCCCGCACCCCACCACCCTACCCGACGCCGCCGCCACACCCCGGCCGTCCGCCCCACCCCGCCACCGTCGTCCGCCGTCAAGCTCGCCGCCGCCACGCCCGGCCGTCCGCCGCGCCACCCCCCGCCACGCCCTCGCCGCCGCGGCCTCTCCTCTCCTCTCCACGACGCCCCCACCTCCGGCCCTGCTCCTCCTAGCTCCGGCCGCCCCCACCTCCGGCCCCGGCCCCTGCCCATCTCCTCCTAGCTCCGGCCGCCCCCAACGCGGGCCCCCACCTTCACCGGCGCCACCAGAGGTAAGCACTGCTCCACCCTCTGTTTTTTTGTTAGAATTAGTTAGTGTTAGCGTTAGGGTTAGTGTTAGCTTTAGTTTTAGTGTTAGGGTTAGTGTTAGCTTTAGTTTTAGTGTTAGTGTTAGCTGTTAGTGTTAGCTTTTAGTGTTAGGGTAGGTTTAGTTGTTAGCTATATAATTTTTGTTTTAAGCATTTTCATGAATATTTATGTTGCTAGACATATGTGCTAATGTTCTTTTTTTTTGCTTTTTCAGATGACGTAGATTCCCGTCAGCCAGCACCGTCGGTCCCGCGCGTCGTTGCGGGGCTTCTTCTCCAGCGGAGGAGGGGCCGGCTCGGTGCCCCTGTTTCGTGGCCCTCCTTCCGGAACACGTCCTCGTCCTTCTCCGGCCACCGATCACGCTTCGAGGGTATAAATCTTTCGCCTCTCTGTAGATGCTTTCTGGATGTTTGCTAGATGCATTTTATCTATGCTTCCTTGACTAACCCGTGTATCAAATGCTTTTACTTAACTAAGTATCATGTCGGAGCCGGAGCGAAAGTTTCGTGGTGTTCATCGGAGACCCACGAAGATCCCGACTTGGGCAGCTCAGATCACAGTGGATCACAGGAAGATCCAGCTTGGTACTTTCAGGTGCCCGTGGCAGGCGGCCCGCGCCTACGACTGCGCGGCGGTCCAGCACTTTGGGGCGAGAGCGATCCTCAACTTTGAGGATGAGCGGAGCGTGGCGCATATGTTAGCGCCACATGGCATGAGGATCGCGACGAAGGCCGAGGAGAGGGAGCACCGGCAGGCAGAGAGGCTGCTCAGGGCGCGCCACCAGCGCGAGGAGGATGACCCCTTGGTCAAGGATCTCCTCCTTGATCCCCAGGTGATGGCGGTCCAGTACCAGGTTTTCAGCGAGAGCCGGCAGCAGCGCGGGCAGGGCGAGGCCGGCCCCTCCGGCACGCAGCAGCAGGGCGAGGACTCTAGCAGCAGCCTGTCCTCTTGTTGGGACCGCTTGGACGACGCCACTGACACCGGCGCGAGTCGAGTTTAGGATGTCTATCATCCTACCTGTCGTACTACTAGACTTATCTTGCTACCTGTTGTACTGCTAGACTTATCATACATGCTACCTATGTATTATTGTGCTACTTGTCTATATGTGTTATGTTTAGCTAATATGGTTACATCGTTCTATGGTTTATTCTGTTTTATGTTTAATTATTAGGTAAAATGGAGGGATATTTGCTTATATATTTCGATTGTTTGTACTTTTTAGATGACGTAGCTTCCCGCCAGCCAGCACCTTTGTTTTGTCCTTTGTTTTGTCGCCCTCTTCCGGAGCACGTCCTCGACCTTCTCCGGCCACCGATCACGCTTCGAGGGTATAAATCTTTCGCCTCTCTTGCTGCATAGGTTTATTTTGGTCTAGATCACCAAGTCAGTCGCGTAACCCGAGTCAGATCCCATCCGGAAGGGTTACAAATTTATAAATATGCAGGATTGTCCATCTTTGCATATTTATAACCGTAACACTTCCGGGTTGTCCTGTTGGACAGTCCGAGTACGTGTAGATCGGGTCGTGTTCCATGTTCTACCCCTTCCTGAGACGTAATTTCGGCAGCACCTCCCTGTTGTTCTTCGGATGCACACCCTCTCGGCTTGACAAGCTCGAGACGTGTATTCTGAAGAACAGCGGGGAGGTGCTGCCGAAATTCCGTCTCGGGTCGGGGTAGAACATGGAACACGGCTCGATCTACACGTACTCGGGCGGGATAGGCCCTCCTATTAGAAGTGTAGGTGAACCCTTGCATGATGTAAAGATTAAAATTTGACCGTAATTAATCTGGTGACACTAAATCATTTTATTATTACTTGGTGCATATTAAAAGACTGCGTGGTTGTTTCGCTCCCAATAAAGCAGAGGATGGCTGATAATGGGTGGATGTACAGTGGCCGTGTCGATAAGATTAAAAGAACAGAGGAGTGGGAGATGAAGACCAATATATTAGTGAAGGAGTTAGGGCGTGGTTCAAAGGCAAAAGGAGTTCGTGGAAGGTGCCCTTGCACTCATTGCAAGAATCGTGACCGTCAAGGAAAGGAAGATATGACTAAACATCTTTGGTTGTATGGGTATACGCCTAACTACGTCACGCATGTCAAATTTGATCAGTACGAACGTCTCAGAGTTGGGGTGATGCGGCAGCGGATCGATGGCAATGAGTACGATGGGTTGAGAAACATGCTAGATGATCACCATGCTGCTTACATGCCGGATTCGCCACCTCCACAGGAGGAACAGGAGGAACCGGAGGCACCGGATGAACCGGAGGAACCAGAGCCAACCGCGAAGGCTTTCTATGAGACGATGGCCTCGGCTACGAAGCCTCTATACGAGGGTGCAAACCAGAGCCAGCTCGATGCCGTAGCTCAACTACTAAGTGACAAGTGTCAGTTCTCCACCACCCGTGCAGGCTTTGAAGCTAATCTGACAACATCTGGTAACATGTTGCCCAAAGGGCATTGTCTGCCAAAATCCATGCACGAGGTGAAGAAACTATTGGGATCGCTCAGCATGGATTATGAAAAGATTCATTGTTGTCCAAAAGGATGCCTGTTGTTCCGGAAACAATATGCGAATGACAAGTACTGTAGCCTTTGTGGGGCCTCTAGGTATGAGGAGAAAACGCTGCCTGATGGTCGGAAGACGCAGGGAAAAATCCCTGTGAAGGTTCTTCGGTACCTCTCATTCATAAAAAGAATGCAGCGGCTTTTCATGTCCGAGGAGTCTGCCAAACAAATGACTTGGCACAGGAAAGGGAAGAGATACGTCGACGAGTTAGGACGGGAAAGGATGGGACATCCATCTGATGGTGAGGCATGGAAGAACTTCGACTTGAAACACCCCCTTAATTCAGCAGATGCTCGGAATGTCAGAATTGCAATAGCAACAGATGGGTTCAATCCATATGGGATGTCGACTGCGTCGTACAGCTGCTGGCCCGTGTTTGTTATTCCGCTCAATCTCCCTCCTGGGGTACTAATGCAAAGGAAGCACATGTTTCTGTCGCTGATCATTCCAGGGCCCGAATACCCGGGGAAGAATTTGAGTGTCTACATGCAACCGCTTGTGGATGATTTGCACCACTCATGGCACAATGGGACGTGGACATACGACCGAGCATCAAAGAAAAACTTCTTGATGAAAATTTGGTTCCACTATTCCATGCACGACCTACCCGGGTATGCCCTATTCTGCGGATGGTGTACAGCTGGTAAATGGCCATGCCCAGTGTGCAGGAACCAACTTGAGTTCCTTTGGCTAAAGTCAGGTCGCAAGTATGTCGCGTTTGACAAGCATCGACAGTTCCTCGAAGGAAGGCATCCTTATCGAGAAGACAAAAAAAACTTCACGAAGGGCATAGTTGTGCGTGAAGAAAAAGCGATACCGAAGTTCGATGGTGCAAAAGTTGATGCCGAGCTACGTGCTCTCGTGCCTGCTGAGGGATCTATCCGAAAATTTGAGGGGTATGGTGTAACGCACAACTGGACTCATGTGGCAGGCTTAACGCAGCTAGAGTATTACAAGGACCTCGAACTTCCCCATAACATCGATGTGATGCACACCGAAAAGAATGTTGGAGAGATGATCTTTCACACAGTCCTGAACATTCTAAGAAGACAAAGGACAATGTGAAGGCTAGAGTTGATGTTCAGAAGCTCTGTGATAGGGAGAGATTACACATGCGCCTCCTAACCCTCGTCAAAAAAATTGGTTTAAGCCAAATGCCGACTACTGCCTTGATAATATCCAAAAGAAGGAGGCATTGAAGTGGCTCAAAAACATCGCCGTGATGTTCCCTGATGGTTACTGTTCCAATATAAGTAATGGAGTCAATCTTCTTACATCAAAAGTCACTGGGCTGAAGAGTCACGACTATCACATATGGATTGAGCGGTTGATGCCGGTGATGCTTCGAGGGTATCTCCCCGATAGTATCTGGCGAGTGCTTGCGGAGTTGAGCCATTTCTTCCGCACGCTCTGTGCGAAACAGATATGTCCCCTGATTATTGCGAAGCTGCGTGATCTTGTGCCGGAGTTGCTATGCAAGTTAGAGATGATCTTTCCGCCAGGCTTCTTTGTTCCGATGGCACATCTCGTTGTGCATCTCGCGAACGAGGCACTCTTGGGTGGACCGGTGCAGTTTCGTTGGCAGTTTTGTATTGAGAGAGAGTTTAAGTACATTCGAAACATAACTGGAAACAAAGCTAGGATTGAAGCATGCATAGCTGAGGCAACAATACGACAGGAGATGGCAGACGCCGTGACAACGTACTTTCCCGATGAAGTTGCCACTATGCATAACCCGGTCACTCGGTACAATGTCGACGAGCCCAAGAATGACCCCAAGCTCCTCCTCTTCCAATGTCCCGGTGGCAAGGCCGGTGCCGGTGAAAATTGTAAATTGACCAAGGAAGAGAAGGATTGCATAATGCTCTATGTGCTTATAAACATGACGGAAGTACTCGATTTCATGAGGTAAATGGTGAACAAATTACTTTGCAACTAGTAACTCAGTTTCGGTCTAATACGTATTTTCTCCTTTTAGACAATTCCAAGATGAATACTGGTTGGGAACGGTGGATCCCGATCCCGCGGAGCTGGACACTCTTCTGAAAGAGGGTGCTCACGGAGGAAAAAAATTTGTGTCTTGGTTCATGGGAAAAGTAATTTCTAACGTGTCCCTCTTACCTTGCAATATGTGACTTGTCCCTCTTATTACACGTAACTAATGCACAAAACAATTTGAACCGTACTTGTAGGGAGCTGATCCCAACGTTGAGATGACAGATGAGCTGAGATGTGTTTCCCAAGGATTTAACCGTACCGTCATGAAGTATGAGAAGTATGATGTGAATGGGTTCCGCTTCCATACAGAGTATCACCAGAATAATCGTCCTGGAGCAAAAACTGTAAATACTGGGGTCTTCACCAAAGGATCCAGAGGAGCCGATGGAGCCAATTACGTAGATTACTACGGAAGGTTACAAACGTATACGAGCTGACGTTCAATCGTACGAACATAGAACTCAAGCTCGTTGTGTTCAAGTGCCACTGGTTCGACCCATGCACTGGACCACATGGTGGACAGAGAAGTGAGCCTTCCATTGGGTTAGTTGAAGTTAAGCCTTCAACCACCTATACCGGAGCCGATGTCTATATTGTGGCTCACCAAGCCAAGCAAGTTTATTATTTGCCCTACCCATGCCAGAAAGAGAACCTCAAGGGCTGGGAAGTCGTGTTCCGGGTATCCCCACATGGTAAGCTACCCAGGCCCTCCGACGACGATTACAACAACATTGACCCTAAAACATACGAGGGAATTTTCTATCAAGAGCAAGAGGACTTCGGGCACTTTGACTTACAAATAGGTGGTCTCGAGGAACTCGAGAACAATGCACACACTCGTGGTGAGTCAGTGGTCGATCTGAAGGACATAGATGTGCTCTCGAAGTTTCATGCGGAAAATGACGACGATGACGAGCCTGGCGATGAGCTTCCGCCCTACTACTCACGTGATAGTGATAGTGATAGTGAGAATGAGAACCACACCCTGATGAGGAGAGTGATGACGATAGGTATTTATTTTTGGTATCTACATGTTATTATGTCTTTTATTCTTTAGTATTTATTTTTTGACATGCTTCTTCATTGCATTATGTCTTTATGCTTAGTGTCTACATTTTATTATGTCTCGATGCTTACTTGTTTTCTCTTTCTCAATGCAGTTGATTGAACAATATGAGCAGGGCAAGGAAAGCGCTTCTGGTGGTCCTTCTCCCGGTGCTACGCCGATCCGACGCTCACCTATATCAGCCGGGGAGATATGGGGTTCACCCTGTCGCCGTCTCCGCAATAGATGTAGGGTCTTGGGCGTCTAGACATCTAGCTATATATGTATGTATCTATTTGATGATGGTCCTATGTGTGTATCTACTGATGATATAGCATTTTGTTGATGATATATGGAGCCATTGTGTGATTTGTTTGTAGTGAATTTGTCGTGATTTTTGATTATTTTTTCTGCTATTTTTGCCGCAAAAAACGAGCTGCTGGTTCCGAAAATCTGGTCACACCTGTGCCGACGGCATTGACCCCCTTAATGTGACAAAATGGTCACCCTGTGCCGACGGCATTGCCGTCGGCACAGGCCTCCCAGGAGCGCCCAGCAACCTCCACGTGGCAACGCGTGCCGACGGCAATGCCGTCGGCACAGGCCCATCCCTCGACCGGCCAGTGTGGGCCCCACACGCCGCTGTGCCGACAACCTAGGTGCCGACGGTGCGTTTCTGGCCGTCGGGAAAAGCTGTGCCGACGGTTTTATCTGTGCCGACGGCCAGGTGGCCTGTGCCTACAGGGCCCTATGCCGACCACTGTGCCGACGGTGGCCGTCGGCATAGGTGTGTGCCGACGGCATGTGGACCTTTGCCGACGGTCTGCGGCCGTCGGCACTGCTGGCCATTCCTGTAGTGGATTCGCGGTTTGTATGGCCGTAGATTATTACCGGAGAGGCAACGCCGTGGGGATCGAGCACCGTGGTAAGTACTAGCGGTTCTCGACAATTTCCACGAGCGGTTGTAGTTTTCGTAAGCATCAAAAACCGAATAAACCAGCTTAGAGTAAAAGCGAAAGGTCAGGAATATCGTGCCCACGTCCGTGCACAATACCGATTTATGATGTCATGTATTTAAGTGTTACAGTACAGTTAAAAAATCGAAATGTTTTACTGCACAAGGCCAAAATATCCTTTATATGCATGGTCATAGTTTCCAGAACAAAATAACCTAAAGCCGTCACCGCCTTTGCAAATTGGTCGCGGGTCGCGCGCTATGGCGAAGGCAGGAACATGAGGGATGAACGCTTAATAAAATACTTGCAATATTTTTCTATGTGTAATACTGTATCTTGTAGCTAGAGCACAAGAGAATGTTGTTTATCAGAGACCACTTGACGTTGTGATTGGACCATGGACTGCTGACGAACAAATTAAAAGAGCATGGATATGTTCCGGAATCAAGCATGCCTTTCCAAGTAGGATCCCCGTCCATCCTAGGCAGGCTCCTTTATCTAGGAAGCGCGCGCGGTGCCTGATTGCGACTTGATAAGTTTTCCAAATACCGGTTGATGCTCGGGCGGCGGTCGTCTGCTGATCCAGCATTTCAAATGGCGAAAGCGACGGAGTCAAGCTCTGGTGCCGGCGCCGCCGTGTTCCCCATTCACCGCACGTGCACATCCGCAGTTCCGCACATGCATGTGGCTAAAGGAGTTTCATCGATCTAGTCAACGTTACTAATCAACGTTTGTTGGGGCGGCCCTTGTCGGCGGGAGGGCTTCGTTTTCTGGTGTTAGGGTCAACGTTTGTTGGGGCGGCGCTCAGATGGTGGCAGCGGCGCCTCGTTCAATAAAATCTCCCCGGCTTCAGTCCCATCTCGACGCGACGTCGAGAAGTTTGTGGGAGTGGTGTGGCTCTCGAGAATTTCTTCTGGCTGTGGGGATCTCCGGATCGTCAAGGAGTTTCATCGATCTCGAGCACGGATGGGGTCTTCTATACCCGTTTGGCGAATTCCCGTCTGCAACCAACAACGTCGGGCCGGTTCAGGGAGGAGCGGCAGCGGCGGCGCGCCGTCGACACGGTCTGGAGATTGAATATGAAGGGCATCTCAAGGATTTCGTTGTAATTTTTGTTTTAGTTGAGGTGCTTTGTACTGTTCTATGTTTTTTTTAATGTCAGGGTCCTTTTCACACATAAAAAAAAAACCCAAAGACCACTAATAAGTTACAATACGAATTACGAATAATAAATTGTACACAAGTATAAGTGGAATCGGCTGGGATTATTATGATCTCAGCAAAGTAAAATACTACACGACTTGCAGGTGCAGAATACACCCCAAATGTTGTTGTTTTTTTGAAGTTGAATACACCCCAAATGTTTAACCTAACAAACCTAACTATTTACTATAGTTACCCGCAAAAAAAACTATTTACTACAGTTTGTACAGGGATCGCGTGTCGCCGCACTTTAGTCTTCTTGCAGTGATTAAAAGTATACCCTAATCCCGATTTATAGGACGTTGGCTACAACGGCCGAGGCCCAGCTTCTTGGCAGCAACAGAGCTAGCTCAAAAAATCAGGGCGCGCCAATAGACTAGAGAAGAATAGGACGGGATATCAGTGGGCTGGATTTTACAACTACCTAGGCAGCAATATGTTGAACTGTGCGGGACACAGGTTTTGCCTTAACATAGTTCAACCTATGTTTCCGGGGCGTGCGATTCAATGCAACATATCTTCATGGCAATCTCTTAGAAGGAATCTGATAGATGAAATATAGTAATATCAAGAAGATGTCTATTACAGCAAGTTTCAGCGCCAACATAATATAGGAGCTACGCACCAAGTTATTACGAAAAGAGATAGAAAAACTGAAAAGGGAAATAACTATCAACATAAGAGATTGAACAAACTGAAGCATCAACCATCAATGATGACAACCTAGGATAACAAGAGAGTGGTGCTCTAGTAAGGACGCATCCCGATCCTTAAAATGTGCCTGCTTGGAATATAGGGATCGAATCCTGAGACACTTGGACGCAGGGGCGGCGCCGGCGTGTATTCCCTGTCTTCAAGTGAATACCCATGATTTTGACAAAACCTTGAAAATTTTGGGTAGAACAGCGAAATTTTTAGCAAAAACAATGAGGATTTTGGCAAAATAAATACCCACGTTTAAAATGAATACATGAAACCTGGCGCCGCCACTGCTTGGACGTCCGATCCAATTCCAGCCACGGCTTTGTGAGGTCTGTAAGTGGAGCAACGGCTACTAGTGCCAAAGCAAGATTGGTGTGCCCTTCAATTCCAAACACCGGAGAGAAATGAAACGCTAGACATCATACAATCTGCCTGATCCTCGCAGTTCGTTTGAGCACTTTAAATTTGACCCAAATCTGGTGTCTCGGCCCTATATTTATCAAAGAATTGATGAATCAAAGAACAAACTACTCATTGTATTTTTTAGATAAAGGGCTTTTATTACTTAAAAGGTTTAACCATTACATCCGGCCTCTGCATAGCTAAGATGCACACAGCCACCGGTTCACCCACACTCAATTCGGTAACAAAAAGTAAAAAGGCGAATTACATATCAAAATGAGAAAGTGTGGATCCGCCTAAGATGCTGGTAGGTCTATCCGGAGTCTATGTTGCCACCCATGCCGGGAGAATAACTCCCTGGCCGCAGCCTCCTGTCTCGACGCCACCTCCAAAAATAGGTCTCGGTGCTCCACACGCTGTAGGGGGGACCATGCTCGTAACGTCGCTGTGCACCGGTAAATAACCAGAAAAGTCCGGTGCTCCACACGCTGTAGGGGCGACCATGCTCGTAACTACTCATTGTATGTATGTCTAACTACGCTAGTTACACTGTCACTGTATATGCATGTATATATAGCTCCGCAAATGTGCAGTTCAGGTGTGACGCCGGACGCCTAGCCGCAACTCTGCAGCGCGCAGTCGATGACGGCCCGGAAACGCACCGCGTCGCAGGGAATCCGCAGCACGCCCGGCTGGTCGTACCTGTACTGTTGCGCCGCCATGTCCAGCAGCTCCGCGATGCAGGGGTGCGTGAGCAGCCGTATCGGCACCATCACGCGCTCGCCGCAGCCGGTGACCATGGGGACGTGCCCCCTCGGGACCTTCTCCCGCTCGTCGTTACTACAGCGCGGCGAGGAGACGGGCGACGACTCGCCGCCGCTCTTCCTCCATGCCATGGCGATTAATAAGGGTTGGTTAGACTGCTTGATCGCCAAGAGGTCGGAGTACTTGGAGCTTCGGCGACAGTGAGCGAGCGCGGTGCCGTGAAACGAACAGACCGATGTATATTTATATGGAAACAAGACGGGGCCCATGTAACCGTCGAGCATGAGCACGTGCGGTCAAGGTCCCTGTGTGCACTTTACAAAAAAAAACGTCCATGTGTGCATATAGCCTTGGTCCGACCTCGAAGCTTCGGGGAGCATGGGAGTTCATCGCACTTGGTGGCATCTTTTGACCTATACTCCTACAGCCGGAAAGTCTTCTCCTCGCGCGAGCGACGGGTCGCTCGGTCCGCGCGACGCATGTGGGCGTGGGTCCCACCCACGTTCTCTTCCTTCTTCCTCCCACGCCCAACCCAATTCTTCTTTCTCCGCTCCTGTCCCGTCTTTCTTCTTCCTCCTTCCTTTCTCCCTCCCGTCCCCAAATTCTCTCCCACCCACGAGCCGGCGTCGGCGATGCCGCGTCGACCGCCAGGGAGGCGCGAAGGAGAAGGCGTCCGGCGAGCCGGGACCGAGCCGGAGACGGGGCCGACGCGGCCAGCCACGGCGGCGCCGGCGTAGGCGGGGGTGTGGGTCGCCGGAGCCGGAGAAGAAGGGTGCAGGGGGTTTAGAGGGATGGTCGGGGGCGGCGGCGGACCGGCGGAGGAGGAGATTTGAGCAGGGCGGGGCGGCGAGGCGGCCGCGGGTGGCGGGGGCAGGCTGTTCGGCCGACGATGGCGGCGGGGGTGCTCGTCTTCGGCGGCGGCGGCCGTGGCGGCGCCGGAACGGCGGGCACGTGCGCCTGTCCGAAACCGAGCGACGGCTCGTGCATATTTGCATGCTTGAAAAAGACTCGTCATATTTTGGGATGACGTCATTATTTAAATATTGCGATTTTAAAAATCTAAATGTTTCACGATTCAAGCCGCGAATTTGATCTACTTGTGTGATCTACTTTCAAACACTTCTTGTCACGACACCAACGGTGAAAGCAGACTGTGGATCATTATACTTTAACACTCGCCCTCATGTTTAGACTATTTTTAGTTCTTAGATGTGCACAGTGCAAGCGGGCGCAGGACGCAGTATATTTTTATGTTTCATTGCGTTAATTGGGTAAATATTGAACCCTGAACCTCTGGTTTCAAGTTTTATGCACCTAACCAATTCACCCATCAGTCTGGACTGATGGAAAGGGATAGACTATATATTTATATTTCAACACTCCCCCTCGCGTCTGGACTATTTTAGTTTTTAGCATGGCTTCGGTGCAGGTCGCATGATTTTTTTTTAATACTACGTGTGCAAGGTCTTAAACATGAAACATCTTGAATCTGATACCATATTGAATTGATGCACTAGCCGATTATCTCAAAAGTCCGAACCGAGAAGGAGGGCTGATCATCATACTCTAACATATCCGAGAGACAGTTTAGCTTGTAGAACACTTGTAGTCTCTAAAAAAGAAAAATCCTGTGCGCAAGCACCTGGCAGTTTCGTTCTTAATCCTCGTGTGCAACTATCTTTGTCACCTGACGTTGTGATTGGACCTAACTAGGAGTGATTCTACGACTAGCGGCCGACGGCTAAAGGTTGGACCACGCTCTTGACGAACAAAAAAGAGTGGATATGATCCAGATTGCCGAAAACAACGCATGCATTCCAGTTCCAGGTAGGATCCCCGTCCATCCTAGGCATGGCTTGTACTGTGTAACACGGCGCTGGATTGCGACTTGTTAATTTCCTTTCCAATTCCAGGTTGATATGCTCGATCGATCGCGCGGCCGTCTGCTGATGGAACAATTCAACTAAGAAAGCGACGGATTCATGGTGACTGCTCTCTGGTGCCGCCGTGTTCCGATCCAGTTCGCCGCACGTGTGGCCAACTTGTGTATTAAGAATGCGATGCACCGCCTTCTTGATCCGTTTCGTTTTCTGTTCAACGTGATGTGGTAGCAATAGTAGAGGCACTTGCACCGATTGCAGGGGAAACTCTAATTTGCAACTAGTTGCACCCGCAACTCATTCTCGGATACCCTATTTCGAAGTACTCAAAAATCGCGAAATAAATCATGCACATAGATTATGTTGAATCTTGTGTACCCAAAAAATCTATTATATACTAAAAGCAAAACAAGAGATTATAATAGAGACACCACATTAAGCCACATAGGTTAGAATTATATGCTTTGTAGATCTTAATTTTAACGGTTGAGATTTGACAAAAAAAAGCGTTACGTTTAACCAAAAATATGTACGTATAAATATATGTCACGTAAATAGAAAAGGAAGGTTATATATAGCCATAACCGGTCACGTGGATTAGCGCCTAATCTCTATAGCCATGCGTTTCGTTTAAATACCATGCAATCCGTGAGATTCCAAATCGATTACCTATTCCATGCGATGACATCATGGATGACGTCATCCCAATAAATGTCAACAGCAAGTGTTTAAGCCACACACGGTTCGTGAGTAGTATTTGCATGAGCTGAACCCTTAAATTTTTGGGGCGTGCATGAGGTTTCGCTGTGCCCAAGGTTAGAGCTAATTGGTTGTGAAATTTGTTGTCCAGGACGTAATTTCAGCAAGGCATTTATGTCGTTAATTACTCTATCAGGCCATAACCGAGCCATTTTCCTGCAAGCATTGTTGGAGCACATGCATGCAGAAATTCCAACCCGCGTACACACGAGCAAAGGAGTAGGAAGGAGAGGAAACTACCGGCTGATTTCCGTAATTTGCGTCAGAATTAACTACTCTAGCAATTAATGCAATCGCGCCTAAAATCTCTCTCTTAATTTTAATGGCTGAGATTTAAAATTGATAGGTGTTACGCAAAAATTGTCACGTACAACGTCATACATGGCCACGTACAAACAAAATAAGAGAGAGAAAATTATTTAGATGTGTATTACACGTGCAATTAAAAACAAAAAATGAGTTGGACCAGGACACGACCCATACGAAATGAGCTCCCTGCGTTCTTAACCCCACGGAACATGACCGCTGAAAAACTCTATTCATTGTCATCTAAACTCGGCCGCCAAATAAGACGACTTAGATGGCATCCCTATATCTATCAGATCCAAACGCGTACGCTCAATGTGAAGTTGCAGGCCCGCAGGTCATCGATCCAAGCCAAGATCTGGTATGGATGTCCTAACTTTCTATTTGCGCAGTGATAATAGGAATTATCTGTAGAACCAAGTAGAAAATTTACATATAGTCATTGATATATGAATTCTAAATTTTGAAAAGGCATTCATCCATAAATTAAAGATAAATAAAAGAGCTTTCCGCACATTGATATTATTTATATACCACAAAGATTGTGACAATAGACCATGTTAATTCTAAATGAATAAGATGAGTATCTAAAAACAATACATAATTTTAGACAGTTTTAGATGTTTCCCTCGCATTTGCGAGGGCCACCCTGCTAGTTTCATCTAAAAATATGATCACCTACGACCTGTGCAAAAATGACAAATGAAAGTTTGAATAGTAGTGACACTATTCAAATTTTCATTTGTCTTTTTGCACAGGCCACATATGATCATATTTTTGGATGAAATTTTCTGGGTGTAGAAGATTCAACATAATCTATGTGCATGATTTATTCAGCAATTTTTGAAAACTTTGAAATGGGGTATCCGGAAATGGGTTGCACCCGCGACTAGTTGCAAATAATTCGCGATTGCAGCTCCATCTCGCATTCGGAACGTGCTTTGTATGTGTGTTTGAATTTGTCTCCGAATCTGTCACGGGAAATACGCCGACGTTGTGGAGCATTGACGTTGGGCTAGTGGTAGGAGCTTTCGGCCTTGACCCATAAGAATTGTCCAACCGCATTGAAATCTGCTGGGCCTGTGTCTTTTTCAATCCCTTTCGGAACCTTTGCAGCCCAGTAGGATCTTGAGTCGCAATCCTTTGGATATGCGAGTTGCTATGGGTTTTTTTTTTTTTTGAGGAAATCCGAGTTGCTATGGTTCATCAGAAATACGAGTTTTTAAAATAAATAAAAAAATAAATACGAATTTTTCGCCCGTAGATTTCTTTGGGTATTACTAGAGAGAATATCCGGTGTAAACCAACTTTCAGTGGAAACTGGTGAAAACCACGAAAAAATAATGTTAAAAATTCTAAAAAGTTCTCAAAAAATACATTACATTGGGAAGGTAGAGTTTTATATACATGCAAATTTGCAAGTTGAAACTCAAATTTGTTTAGGAGCTATGAAATGGACAAATTCAGTAATGAATAGTAGTTCAACAGTGAATAGAAACTTTTGCTACTATCACTGCCGAATTTGTCATTTTCAGAGCCCCTAAAATGCTTTGAGTTTCAACTAGCAAATTTGCAGGTGTATAAAACTCTATCTTCCCAACGTAATGTATTTTTTATTAAGATTTTTTTAGAATTTTTGAACATGATTAATCCGTGGTTTTCACCAGATACTTTCTCGGTGTTACCGTGCTAGGCATATGCCGATTTTTTATGTTTTGGGGTGTGCTTCGCTACGTCTTACCTTGACTAAGTTGTATGCCACAACATGTTGTAATAAACGTTGAATCTTGGGCATTATTAATTTAAAGTTGTATATGTTTTGCGCCCTTTATCTAAAATAAATATCAACAACAAGATTGTACAAAAACCGTGAACAAGTTCTTGTCCGGCTCTATTTCTGGGTTTGCCTATGATCTCTGGCGGAGCATTGCCTCTAGCGTGAAAAGGTGCGAGGGATGCAACCGGCGCTCCCACTTTGCATTTTTTTTCCTGCCTCGTGTTCATCTTAGGATGACTCCAACGGGCCGACCCAAACGGACGCGCGTTTGGTCCGCGTTTTGTCCGTTTGGGTCGGGGAACGGACGCGCGTCCGGCCCATGTCTGCCCCTTTCTGGCCAGTGCCCCCAACGGGGCCGACGCATTGAGTCCGCTTGCCATTTTTTTTAATACTAGGATTACATTTTTAAAAATAAAACTTACAAAGTAAATTTAGGAGTTCCTCCTAACATTAAACCCTAAAATCTAAACCTAAACTTGAAGGAAATTAATAACCGACCACCGGCCGGCAAGGGGGAAGATCAAAGAGGGGATGCGGCCTTGAGGAACGTCACGCAGCATGCCCGTTCTGCAACGGACTTGCTGGCTCTTCCTTCATCGCGCCCATGGCCAGCCAGGGCTGGCTGACTCAATCTTCTTTGATCATTTTGTAGCTACGAAACACGTAGCGGGCGCCGGTATTAGTGGAAAATGAACCGCACATAGGCGGCCACGGCCTCGGCTCCTTTCGGGTGGAGCTGACATCAGGTGGAGCTGCCTGCTCCTTTCGCGGCCTCGGCCGCCGCCAAGGCCTCCCGGTGCCGTTTGCGCCTCGCCGCGCGCTTCTTGGACTCTTCGGCGCGGCGCATTTGCTTCATCTCCTCCTCCACTGCAGCGTCGGCACAGGCGCGCGCGGCGGACATGAACGCGGCCGCGCTCTGCGCGTTCAGCTGCATGTGGGCTGCATTCACCGCCTCCTCCTCGGTGATGTGAGCAGGGCCGCCCACGCCAATGGGAGGCTCCGGCGGCGCGCCATCCCCCGCGACAGCAGCCGCCGCGACACCGGCGGCGTACTCTTCTTCGTCGTTGTCGGCGCAGTCCGCGAACGCCGCCTCCACCGCACTCCTCTGGGCGTCCGTCAGGCGCGGACGCGGCGGCTGGGGAATCATGCCGGCCCATGCCGGGCTGGTCGCCATCCGGCGCGAGAAGCTGCCGCGATAGCGCCCGCGCGCGCTCATACGCGCTCGCTCGACCTCTTCCACCAGATGCTGCGGCGGCGGCGGCGGCGGCGGATCCATTCCGGCGCGTGGATCTGAGCTTGGAGATGGTGGCCGCCGTGGCTAGGGTTTGGCCGGCCGGCGCGATTGGGGAGGAGTGCTAGGGTTTGTGCCCTAGGGTTTGGCCGGCCGGGGCGATTTATACAGCTCCACCGCCCACAGTTATTACGGGTAGGTGGCCGTTGGGGTCGATGACACGCGGGGCCAGGGCGGACACGGGGAGGATGCAGGAACGGTCCGCTCGCGTCCGGGCCCGACGCATCGGTGACCCAAATTTGGGCCAGGAATGCGTCGCGGCGGACCAAAAAACGGACCGCGGTCCGTTTGCGTCGCCCCGTTGGGCCGTGTTTTTGGCTCCCGCGGACAGGGACGGACGCGCGCGGACTCGATGGGTCGCCCCGTTGGAGTCATCCTTATCCCCGAGATCAGAACTTCACTCGTGTTGATAAACCGAACTACTCAAGTGCAAGTCGTTATCCAGTCATCTCTTGCCACTAATAGCTCCGCGGCAGCGTGTGAGGCTTCCATTCCCGGACCGACGATAAAAGCATACAGCACATACGTGAAGCGGCTCGATTAATCGGAAACTCCTAGTGGCTCTAGAGCTCACTAGTGCTTGACTTTTTCCAGAAAATGAAAGCCATGTTTCTAGGTCTAAAAAAAACTAAAATTTGGTATGCAAGTACAGACACATTATATATGTACGTCAGAAGTTTCGTCAATCTTTTTTTGAACTTGGGGTTACCCATAAAAGAGAAATTTAGTGAGAAAAAACCTGCTATTTTCCCTTTTTGTGTCCACGATTTTATTATATTTCCTTTAACTCAGACATATATGTAGAAAAGATGAGTATGTATCTGACAGAAAAATATTTGAATTTTTCCAGGCTCAAATTTGAATTTTCAAAAAAAAATTACGCAGTAGTGCTCCGGTCGCCTTTTCCCTTTGGTGTCCCCCTCTCACCTGGGGATGGGCCGATGTGCCGAAAGGCAGGTGAGGAGGAGGACGGGACAAGCCCCGTGATCCGGGTCGTACGGCCGAGGATCCACTCCGGAAACTTTTAGATCACGGACTGATGGTGACGACGATGCCTTGTAGCTGTCCCGTGTGCGTTAACATGTTTGTATCGGCAATGGCTACTGCTCCTGCACATGCGCAAATATTTTCATGTTCGATCAGGAATGGGACGGCTGACCAACCTGGAAACCGAGCCTTTGCGTTGCGTGTAGCTAGTTGCAACTACTAAACTCGAAACGGAGCCTTCTGCAACCTGGGACGATTCACTGCTTCGCAGGGACATTATCGTGGCGTGCAGCATGTACGTACTTTCGTACGAACTAGGAGCACAACGCAAGTTCCTCGTCGACGGATGGATGGGGCGTGCGAGTCCAACTCCCCGGCCGGATGTAGCGCGCGCCGGCCGGGGACTGGAGTACCACTTGCATGGAGGACGTGCGTAGAGTACGGATGACCGGTGGCTCGTGGTGGTGGCCTATCGCGGGGGATCCCATCCCACCCAAACCCCTCCAAGGATTAAACAAGAGATCGAGGTACGGACGTGCGTGCTGCCGGGTACCAAGTACACCACACTTTTACGCCCAACTATATATCGATCCGTGCACCAACCGCCCCACTCCACTCCACTCCACCCAAAGACTAGATCAACCAATTCGGTGCTTGGGCACTTGATAAAAGTGTGCGGCCGGAGTAGATCCATCTCTCAACGCATATAAATGCATGCATTTGTTATGCACTGTTGAAACATTCTCTGCACGTTGACTAGACGCCACTTAATTAGCTTTTGAGAAGGCACTTGATAATTGAGTGTCTCGAGGGAACCTTCCAATGACACAACATAGACGGCTATCATAGATTATTTGCGCTTACACATGGACGTAGTGGACATAGGACGACGACACAGTACTTTTGTTATATCAGCCTATATAGCTAGTTATCCCGCACCAAGCGGAAATATTTGACCAAGCACAGCTAGCTGCATGCCACTTCGATACATATATTAAGTAACATGTTGCATCTGCAAAAGCTTCTTATTTTTCGAAATGATAATGCTCAACTGACGGAGGACTATATGCTTCCTTAGTAAACAAGTTTGGCCACATCCACAAAACCTCCTATTTGAGGAAGATAAACATGTCCTGCTGATCCCCTTGTTCTGCCATCACTTGCGTCAAACAGACCGGTTCATCATCCTTCAACCGCTTGTGCGTCTAAAAGGATCGACAACCCATTGCAAATTGCTTCACATGTCCTCATTAAAAAAACTGGGTCACTGACTTCGGGAAACTATACGAAAGCAAGTCATATTAGAGTGAGTCTTTATTTGATATCCACCCAACAAATGGTCGCCAATGACCCCGAACCATGTACTCCTACTCCGGGTGAAAATAGTCTATCCAACTGTTGGTAAGCTCCGAGCAGTTCGATGAGCTCTCCAGAAGGCGATCGACTAATATAAATCTTGGCATTGACTTATATTACAAAAAAATGGATGGTCCATATCGGTTCGAGGGTGCCAAACAAAAGCTCTCCCTGTCCCGGGGTATACACAACCACTCGTATGCACATCATGCGGAATGTAGCCGATATTATCATGGTCCTCATGGATATTGATGGAAGATTTCATTACCCGTAAAAACCACTTTCCTAAACTGATGGTTACCTACCGTCGCAAACCGGGCGGCCGCTCGAGGTGACGGCGGGTGGGCCGAACCCATGAACCATGATCGATCGATCACCGGCGGCTGAGGAACCACGGCGGTACAACGGCCGGCCGGTAACAACACCAGCAGCAGCAATTTCCAGCCCTGGCCTGCACTGCATGCTCATGTTCCTGTGGCTGGCTGCGCAAGTCAAAACTGAAAAAGGCAATACTGCAGGGTTTTTTTTCCCTTCCCCTCGCGTCGTCCTGTCCAGGGGCGACCCGAGGGTTCCCGCACCCCGCCGCCGGGGCCTCTCCCGGCCAGCCCCTCCTCGCCGCCGCTGCCGCCGGCCATGCCGCGGTGGCGGCGGGCCCCTACTGCCAAAAGGCGGTGCGGGGCGGCCCGGATAAACGACCTCCGCGTCATCTCTTGCGCGGTGCGGCGCGGCAAGCCAGGGCGGCGGCCCTGGGCTCCGGTGGTGGTCGGCAAGCTGAGGTGCGGCGAGGGCCGAGCGTCCTGCAGCGTGGCGGCGCTTCTCTCGCGCCGGCGTTGAGACCTTGGGGCGGCGCGGGCGAGATGGGCCTGCGAGGGCTGCATCTGGGCGCCGCGGGCCTGCGGGCAGGGCGCTGCTTGGCTTCCGGGCACGGCCCGGCCAGCGGGCTGGGCAGCTTCAGAGGGCATCTTGGAGGTGGCGGAGCTCTGTGGGGCAGGGGACGGCGGCGCGGCGGCGCCGCGATGGTGCTGATTGTTGGGGTCGTGGAGCCTTGGTGGTGCAGCGTGAGGTGCTGGGCACTGGTGCTCCACGGCAAGGAGTTTGGAGTCTTGGCGGAGTGCAGAAGTGTGCCTTGGCGCGAGGGCGGCGGGTTCGGCAGCGGAGGTGTTGCTGTTGGTCGTGGCGTGTGGCAGCTGGTGGGCTAGTCGGTCTCATGGTGAGCGGGTGCAAGTCTTGGCTACGTCGAGCGAAAGCTCTGCTCCGGCTGTCGTCGGGCAGGCGGCAACGACGCCTTCGGCGCCGTCTCTCTTCTTGAAGATGCCGTTGCGACGTGGTGCTCGCCTTCCACCCGGACCACTCCGGGGGAAACCCTAGATCTTCCGGGATCGGGCGATGATGGTGCTCTGTGTCATGCTCCCCCTTGGGGGCATCGTTCTTGGAGTGGTGACCGGCTGGAGGGACATGTGGTTGCGGGAGATTGCGGCGTGGGTGTCGAGGCTGGTGTGGCGGCAGCAACTGCGGCTGTCTTTTAGGCCGGGGCGGCGGCCCCGGATGTTGATACGACGTCCGTGGTCTGCGAGCAGCTCTCCTTGGGCAGCTTGGGCTGTGGGTGGCTGGTTCGTGCGGCGTCGTGGCTCGGTTGCGAGCGGTGCTATGTCGGGACGGCGGTCCCGGAAGGGGGTGCTGGCGGCGAGGCTGTCGGGGCTGCTGGGGCAGCGGCAGCAGCGGTTGCCTTTTAGGCCGGGGCGGCGGCCCCGGATGCGGATACGACGGCCGTGGTCTGCGAGCGGCTTACCTGGTGCAGCTTGGGCTGTGGGTGGCCGCGTCGTGCGGCGTCGTGGCCCGGGTGTGGGCGGTGGCATGTCGGGGCGGCGGCCCCGGAAGGTGGTCCAGGTGGTTTGCGCAGGGCGTGACGGAGGGTTGGATGTCGGGGCAGCGGCTCCAAGTTTTTCTGCTTCATCGAGGGCGTTCCTCCTTGTGTCGTGTGGGCGACAAGGCTGCTCTTGGTGCTGTTCGTCGTCGAGGCTCCCCTGTTGTGGCTGCTTTCATCTGCGACGGAGTGTCTCGTGCCTGCTCCTCCCATAGCAGTTGCGGTTTCTCCTCTCCAGCAAGGGTGGATGGTTGGCCGGCTGGCCGTGGAGTGGGTGTTGTGTGGGCTTTGCCCCGTGGCGTTCGTTGTTGTTGGCATTGGTGTTTGTTGTTTGGTTTTCGTCCGGTTTTTCCACTAATAAATCGGACACCTTCTGCTTAATTAATACTAGTTGAATGCCCGTGCGTTGCTACGGAGTACTAAAATAATATCACATGGTCAAACGCTTGTACGAATTCCATAAATATGTGCCAAACATGACGACACCGTTCCATTCATATCACGGTTAATATTAACCGATGCTCTCTCCCCCTTCTTTCTGGTACGAATTCCATAAATATGTGCCAAACATGACGACACCGTTCCATTCATATCACGGTTAATATTAACCGATGCTCTCTCCCCCTTCTTTCTTCCTTTTACAGATGTCTTGTATCTCCTTAGATACCATCTTCTTGCAAGAAGACAAATCCAATAAATTAGCCACTCCACTTACATTCTCTTCATGGGCGGTTAATCTACCATAGCATCCTCCTCATTTTCAAAACATTGCCATCTTTCATTACCATCACTTGAGCACCTTTTATAAAACTTTACCAAATCTATGAAATGGTTCTCACGCAGTGCAAGAGATGCTGGTGGATTGTGTTTTGATTACAAATGAAATAGTTTTCACCTACCGCAAGGGACAATGTCATATTAAATTTCTTATTTACAATAATGAGAAATGCAAATAGTGCACTGACAAAGTTTGTCCCTCTTCATTCTTTGACGCAACAAAGATAACGTTTTGTGACCGCAAATAACTTGAAGAAAAATAAAAGATGAGAAAATTGAGCTAAAACACATACCTAATAAACTAAATCATCCTTTCATTAAACCTCTCGCATTGCATTGTGTTATTTCACATTAGTTAATTGCCCGTGCATTGCAACGGGGGCATACATATTTCAATAGTACCACGAACATGTAATTTAGGAGTTTCATGCATATGAAGCATCATTGTCAAGTTTTGAACAGAGGCATAATATTATTTCACATCATGAATTTTCAGCAAAGGCATGCTCAAATTTTGAAGAAAGGCATAATATTATTTCACATCCTGAATTTTCAGCAAAGGCATGCTCACAATTGTTGGCTGCATCGCAAAAGGCATCATCGTATCTGACACCAAGATATATTTGTATGCCAGGATATCGAGGAAGAGAGTTGTCAGTCCAAGATATCGAGGAACCACATGCTCTTGTATATCCTAAACCTTTCGCGCGTACCATGTTCGAATTTTAATTATTTTGGACTCGAGTTGTCTCAGGGAACAAAACTACAAATCATGCCTCGCAAATTAGTTTGATCAGCTCACTTTGGCCAAAATCTGCAATTATGTTGTATTAATACGGCACAGTTAGCAAATGAGAGAAACCGCAAATTGATTTCTTATCAGGTATCTGATGCTTCATAATTTACATGAACATCTGATGACATGAACTTGGATATTCAAGCATTCATTGCAAATTTGTAGCAAGCTCTCTCCTTTTCAGCCTTGTATGAGGTCCAGACCCGGTAAAATTCTCAGTGGGATCCTCATTGCGCCTTTGCAGCAAGGACAGACCCGACAAAAGGCCGTGCATAACTAATTAATAGGCCTTACTCTGCCTTTCATATTGCAGGACAAATCGGATAAATGACACATGCCATCTCATCACTAACATGTGTGCTCCTGACATGAACAAAAGTGTAACAGAGGGGTGTAGGCTGATAGTTGGTTGTGTTCATGATCAGGTAGATGTGCAGCTGAATTGCTGGGCAAGGTCTCCTTTGGCAGAGGTTGCCGCCATCTGACACCCCGTTCTAGGGTTTACCGGGCAGGCTGCTGCTAAAGGAAATTTGCCCCAGAATTCATCTGCACAATCGATAGGCCGAAGGTGAATGTACGTTATATCCTTTCTTAACATTTTGGATGTTTACATTTCATTAACATCTAGCACACCATTTACACATGTAACTGAGAATCTTTGAGGTGCAGACACTGAGATATCAAACTACATGGTAGGCGAAATTAGACTACAAGTATGGAAATGTGATCGAACAATGTATGCAGGAATCAGGATAAACTTTCTTGTTCTTACTTGTCATTGCCCACTGCCTCTAGAAGTTTGTATCTCAGAGGCTTGTCGGAGCCTTTTCTTGAGTATTCTATCCATCTCCTAGCAGCTTTTGCCGGGTCGCTCTCTCCTCTGCTTCTTCACCTGACAGTATCAAAGAATAGCAATCAGATTTGGCAATGTATTAATCGATTGACAGGTATAACACACGCATTTCTTTGGAAACTTCACTTTACTGAAGGAAAAGAGATGCTAATTTCCGACAGTCCAAAAGTTACCACGAGCATAATACGCTATCTATAGACTACAGTAGCATTACCATTGCCTTGGTAGCGCGTTTCATGTTCAGTTCTGGTCAAGTATATGAAAGAGGAAACTTATCATATAATTCTCAAGGGCATATGGCATTATAAAGATGAACTAAAATGGAAGGAACTTATACCAGCACTTTTGTTTGTCTTATTTCCCAATGTGCAGTTGGCTGCCAAATACAAAACATTTAGTAACAAGACAACAACATATTCAAGCATCCAAATGCAATACATAGGACCTGTAGGTTCAGAAAAGAACTAAATTACATTTTACATTTTTGGGAGCATACCTAGAGAGTAATTAGATAAGAAAAATAAAATTGCATGAAAGAAGAGACTATTACCATTCTAAACACATTGATTGAAACCCGGCACTCATCAGCCCAAACTGCCCAAAACTTGAAATCATCATTTGTATACTGAAAATAGCACTTGTCTGAAATAAAAAATCAGGACGAACACATGAAATTTCTGGTGTACACTATATATTTAGGATTTCTGAGTAACAAACTTTTTGCTACCAAAGTAAACTACAAGGTCCTCAAAAAAGTTGACCTGATCGTATACATATTAAAAATAAAGTATCTTACATTCACTCTCTATATTCTTCTCATTTCATCCTCGAGGAGTGAAAGTTGTGCAACACATCTGCTGGAAATGGAAACATAAGAAAGTTCAGTGCAACAATCTTAGCATGTGCACCATATTATGAAAATGTCAATAATAGTGTATAAAAATTCCGAAATACGAACATCTTTCAAGAACACTTCAATATAGCGATGTGGATAATTGGCAGGACATAAACTCCTAATGATCAAATAAACATTATGGTGGCCTTTGTACTGTAACCAGCTATCAACAACATCCCGAATTAGCTCTGTGCTACCCGTCTGGGAGTATACTCTTGACCTCCCGAAGTCCTCCTCAATTTAAAAGACATTGAGGCACACGTTGGCACAAATTTTACATCCTCAATTGACGTGACCAAGATAAAATGCAATTAACTCCCTATGAAGATTTTTTAACAATGTGTGTCCCTATGGAAAATACCTTTGCAGGTAAACTCATCAACAAACATGTGATCCTTGGGCGCACTGTCATCAAAGAAAGGGTTTCTCGCCGTTCTGTGTATCCATGGATCTCATCATACACCGAACACTGCACCAGATCGGTGAGCACCTGATCTTCAATTGAACTCATCAACAAACATGTGATCCTTGGCGCACTGTCATCAAAGAAAGGGTTTCTCGCCGTTCCGTGTATCCATGGATCTCATCATACACCGAACACTGCACCAGATCGGTGAGCACCTGATCTTCAATTCAACAGTCAACATCCCTCTTGTTAGCTTTCTGGACATTGACCAGTTAAATGAAAAAAGTAGGAATCTTCAAGATAAATCATGTATTTGCATCAATAAGCAGGTCAAAACTTTACTAAAGGCCTTCAGTAAAATTAACTGGACGCCTAGGCATATTCAAGAACAACTGTGTATTTGCATCGCAGGTAGAAACTTTACTGAAGGCCTTCACTAAAATTAACTGGACGCTTAGGCTCGTACCATGTAAACCTCGTTGACGAACATGCAGAAGTTCCTTCACGAAGAACGGGGTGACACGTTTTCATGAGTGTAGGGTAGATGATTCACCATGTCAGAGACTCACCCTGTCACAATAAGCGCATCTCAGCAAAACACAGTTATTTATATGCATGTGTTGTTATAGGAATATATATCAGGAAGGAACATCGGATGCGGTATGTAAACAATCCAAAACACCAAATGTCATATGTATATCTATCTTGGAATCACATGAGCACTACGCTTCTCACAGAAAGCACCAAATTGTACCATGCATCATCATAACTTGGGAGATCCAGGCTATATAGTATAATACTTGGTACAAGGAAAAAGCTAGAGCAGTTGCGATTCTGCTCCACAGGATGTAGAGGTAGGAATCAAGTTGGGGTCTTTTGGGCAGGCAATTAGCAGGTATAGATGGCGTTGAAAAAAAGGAGAAGATGCAGATCGAGGGGAGGGTCTCACCTGCGTGGAGCCAAGTGAGGACGGCCGGTGGCAGGTCCTGGTGGACGCTGGCAGCAGCAGCCCAGCAGGGCTTCAGATCCGGCGCGTGGGGCGCCCTCGGGAAGTGCTCGGCCGGCGGCCGGCGAGGAGAGGCGGAGGTGGCGACTGCCACGACGCCGCCTACTGCCGCAAGCGCCTCCCACCGGCGCCACGACACGGGGAAGAACACCCGTCGCCGACCCCTGCTGCGGCGGCCACGGCCACGAGCGCATAGCACGCGAACGGGGCCCCAAGCCTCCATGACGCGGGCGCAACGGTCTCCTCCACGACGGTGGCCGCCCGCCCCCTTCGCCTCGACGGAGCGCACCCAGCCATATCGACCACGGGAGAGATCACGAGCATGGCGGACGTCCGCGACCCTGCCCTACCTTGCCTCTGGTCTCCCCTGCGTCGCCGCGGGGGCCGTGCTCGCTGCTGCGGCCGTCCCCTCCTGCCGCCGCCTCCCGTGCCGCCGGTGCCGCAACCTGCGATGCCGCGGGCTCCAGAGCGAGGACGCCGTGCGGGCCGCCGCGGGAAGCACTTTGGCGGCACGGACGCCGCCATGTCGCGCGAGATCGAAGACCTTCCGTGGACTACGAGGCGGCGGCGGCGGAACCCTAAGCTAGACGGAGAGGTACGGGAGGAGCGCACGAGAGAATCCTGCCTGCGGGTGGAAATTTCTGTGGATGGGGCCCCACCTGTCGGCGCGCTCGTGAGAGATAGCGATGGCAGAAAATTTTGGCAGAAAACGGAGGCTTCACCAACGTAAGTCCAACTCCCATTTAATACTCCCTCCGTTCGTAAATAGATGTCATACCTATCCCAAAATTTAGATGTATCTAGACATGTTTTAGTGTGTACATACATCCAAATTTTGAGATAGCTAAGACATCTATTTCCGAACGGAGGGAGTAGTAAAGATAAGGGGCAAAGCTTTTGCCTCTCGTTTCAAAAAAAAAAAAACTGAAAAAGGCCCCCGGCGGCCGGCGCCAACGCCACCGTACTCGGTCGGCCAACATCTCGGTCGATCCGGCCGGGGCGGCGGGGCCTAGCTCAGCTCAGGTACGCATGTGCGGCGTCGCGCTCCCGGCGGTCGACACGTCGGCGACGTACACCTGTTCCAGATTGGGGAATAGTGATGGGTCGCGCCCGACCGGCCGTTGTTGTACCCTGGCTGACAGTTGCATGTCGGAACAATGAGTGGAGTGAGGGCCGAACCGCTACATGCGCCCACAGTACTCTCACGTACCTGCCTCGCCGAGTACCAGCAGTGTAGATGGCCGGTCAGAACTTGTTTGGTGATGATTCCCGTGATTGTTCGAAGAGTAAAATCCATCGAACATCACTGAACTAGAGAACATTACTCGCCGTTGTTACCGTACGGTCACTGAATACACATGCGTGTGCCATTAAAGGTCACCGGAGCGTGTATAGCACCGTATTTCCTGACGTGGCATTATGTTGTCCAGTCTATTCAACGTCTAGAGACACACAGGTTGGCCCCTTTAGTCAGACTGGCCGGTAGGGCCCACTGGTTAGTGTCACCAACCCACCATCTTCCTTCTCATCTGTCCGGGAGCTGCTAGGGGTGCCCAGCAGCGGGGCGACGGATGGCCGGAGGCGTGGGCTCTTGCTCCTCCTTTCTCAGTCGTCGTGTTGGTCGGAGGGGAGCATAACTCGTTGGAGCAGCTTCCCAGTTGCGTACGCCGTTCTACTGGCCGTCGGGATTAACTGAATCGGATGGGCGTAGTGGCCACGGGCGGCTGGTCCACGTGGACAACGACCTCGCTTAGAGAGCTGACAGACGGGGTCCACCACATGCCACGACGGTAAATACGGCGCTATACAGCCTCCGGTGACCTTCAAATGACACACATCGTGTATTCAAGGACCATAAATCGTGTATAGCGATATATGACAACCGCGAGTAATGGCCTCAACTTCAGTGATGTCTGATGGATTCTACTCTCGTTCGAAATGCACGTAGAAATACCGGCCAAACTTTCTTGGTGCTCTGTGCGTGCTCGGACGGCGGCACGCCCACGATGCTGGAGTTGGCTCAGAATAAAAGCATTCCAAGGCATTCAACGTGCAGTCTCCCACGTTAAAAAAGAGCAAAGACACCGAAACCTGTCAAGAAAACTGAAAAGAAATCGACGAGCATAGGTGGAGCAGATCGTACCGGACCACGTCCTGGCAGTCCCACTTGTACCCGCCACCCGCCCCCGCAAAGAGCAGACTGCACAGTGGGCCCCACACGCGACCACGGACCCGCCCAAACCTCCCGCGCTATAAATAAACTCGCCACCCGCTGGCCTCTTCGCATATTCAACTCCGCTAGTCAGCTCCCCCACTCCACTCGCAGAGCCCCAAGTGGCTGATCCCACACGTCCGAGGCTCGGCTCCGGTACCGATAGCCAGATCGGAATGAGGCACCTGATCCGGCGGCTCTCCCGCGTCGGCGACGACTCCTCGCCCCCGTCGTCCCCGGCGAAGCGGCGGGGCGGGCAGCCGCCGGAGGGGCACGTGCCGGTTCACGTCGGGGACGGGAGCGAGGCCGAGCGGTTCCTCGTGCGGGCCGAGCTGCTGGGCCGGCCGGCGCTCGCCGAGCTCCTTAGCCGCGCCGCGCAGGAGTACGGCTACGACCACCAGGGCCCGCTCCGGATCCCCTGCTCCCCCGCCGCGTTCCGCCGCGCGCTCGCCGCCAGTGCCGGCGACTGCAGCTAGCCAGTTAGCTAGAACCAGAGAGCTCCGGGAAAGCTCGGCCCGAACCCAGCCCAGGCGCGGCCCGGTCTAGTTCTCGCACGGGACCGCGAGCGGCGAGCCTTGTGTGCATACCACCGCCTGGAAGATTAGCTTTGGGTTCGGCATTTCTTTTCTTCTCTTTTTTTCCCGTTATTATCGTTCGGTGAAATGTACCACCTGAAACGGCTGCTTGACTAGTACGTAGAAACTGATGTACTCCGCCAGATTGGAAGGCTACTGTTTAATGAATGCACTCTCTAGTTTTAGCTGCAGTACTGCTTTCCCTTCTGTGTTGCTTACAAATATTTGTTCATGACTCCCTAAAAAAAACCAAGTCCCTTGCAAAAATATATAAAAGGCAAGTCACAAGCGCAGGTAGTGCTATGGGCACGCACCTTCGGGCCGATATGAAAAATGGCTAGTCGACCACAGCGAAGCTGACAGGTGCTTGGGCTCTCGGCCGACCAGCTCGTCGGTTTGGCCATGGCCGACAGGCCCCTACCGGCTTCGCCGTGACCGAGAGAGTATTCTTTTTGCAAATTTCCCAAAAAATCGTATTATTTATGATTTTATTTTAAAAAAAATATTATTTTAAAAAAAGTTAGCATGTTTTCTGTATGTCACTTTAGGAGACTTGGAGACAAGAAATGTCAAATAGACAAGACCTGCCTATGGGCTCTGTTTCAATGAAAAACGACGCTCTTTTTTTGGTTTCATTTTAAAGCCTACGAACTTCTCGGGTTAGCTAGAATGCGGTAGGTAGTCTTGTGCAGTTCTACCAGCAGCAGCATTGTTATGAATGGTTTATTGGTGTCCTCAAAGTAAGAGCGGTAAGCAAGAAGAGGCAGTGGATAGATCTTGCAAGAGAAAAACACAGTGCAAATTAAGCAACTACTCGCTATGTTCCTAAATATAAGATATTTTAGCATTTTTCTAAATTCACATGTACCTACATGTATCTAGACATGTTTTTGTGTGTACGTTCACTCATTTCAATCCGCATCTAGTCAACATGTGAAATGTCTCAAACATCTTATATTTAGGAACGGAGAGAGTATATACTATTTATTTTGGGTACACTAGTAAAAAAGGACCTTCCGTTCGGCCGAGGAAGAAGCTTTAGTCCCGGCCGCGTTTGGAGCTGGGGACTAATGTGAGCATTAGTCTCGGTTCCAACGGCTAGGGCGGCCGCACGGGCACAACCACCTTTAGTCCCGGTTCAAACAGGACCTTTAGTCCCGGTTGGAGACACCAACCGGGACTAAAGGTTTTTTTTTCCACTCATGCCTACCCCCCCCCCCCCCCCCTTCGGTGGATCGCCTTTTTTAGTTTTGTAGAAAATAAAAGAAAATGATAAAATCTTCAAAAAAATAAAATCCTTTGAGATGTAGTTAGGTTTTAGTGTCTAGCTGGTATAAAAATTTTGAAATATGAATTTTGACCTTTTTTGCAAAAAAAGAAGAAAAAAAGGCCATAACTTTTGCATACGACGTCGAAAAAATGCGTTAATATATAAAAAAACTAGAGAAAAACTGGGACTCGATCTCACCTGAGTTTACCCGGTGAAGTTTTCTCAGATTCTCGAAATTTCAAATGAAAAAAAGTTATTTCAAAAAGAAGATTTTTTCTACAAAATCAAAAAAAATAAGCACACTTAGGAGTACATTATTTAAAAGACATAGCGCATTATGCAAAAGATGATATTGATGCAATATTTGGATTCCTATCATTTTTCTGATTGATTTATACATATTATTTGTCGAATTTCGATTTACGGATTTAAAGATATGAATTTTTCCATATTAAACTGAAAATGGCAATAATAATGTAAAATTCATTTTTTTTGTTATTTGAATTAATAATTATTACTTAATCCTTAATATTTATGTTAATATAGGTTTGGAATTCAAAAAATAATATCATGTGACATCAAAGTCTAGGGGATAATAAGATTGATACCATAGTATTATCAAGATGTTATCAGTGCAATTTTGGAAGCTAATTGGAAAGGAACTCAAAAGTTAAGCGTGCTGGGGGGGAGCAGTGTGAGGATGGGTGACTATGCACTTTGACTTGAGATTAGGGGCGATTAGAGATTAAACTGACAAATAATTCAAAGACTTGAAATATAGAAAAAATTCAAAAAAAATCAAAAACATTTATTTCGAAAAAAAAGGCCTTTAGTCCCGGTTGGTAAGTCCTCTAGCCCCAGCGCACTGCTTCGCCAAATGGGGGACCTTTAGTCTCGAATTGGTAGTCCCGGTTGGGAAACCAGGACTAAAGGCCCTTCCCAACCGGGATTGTATGCCCTTTTTCTACTACTAGGGGTAATGTTTGTTGGGAGCATGGTTAACAGTATGACCAACACTCGGCTGTATGTGGTTGTCACGTCATTTATAGCCAATCGAATAACACACTCATTGTATCAAAAAAAAAAAAACACACTCATTGTAATCTCTAACAAAGGGTGCGAAGCTCATACAAAAACTGGCTATTAGTTTACATTCCGCTTCACAGCAAAATATACTAAGGTGATGCGAACAGATTATACATACAGACCGCTCGCTCTGTTTGTAAAATAAGACATATAAATTTAGTTAAAAATCAATGTTGTGTATATTTGACATTGTTTCTAGAAAAAATATGAATATCTACAGTATCATTAGATGTACCACAAAATTTCTTTTCATGGCGTATTACCAAAAATTATAAATGTTGATAATTTTTGTATATGTTTAGTCAAACCTAGCCAGCTTTGACCTTATACCAAATATATAGGCCTTGTTTTTTATATAAACGACGCTAGTACAAAACTAGCTATATGTGACACGACAACAAAATATATAGTTTGCAATCGACTATATCATTATTCTGTCTCTATAAAAATCTAATAAGCGCATGCATGAAGTAGTGGCAGGAGCATTGGCCCTAGTCCGGTCCAAAGTTGAGAGCGACTCCTCGAGCGGTGAGAGGCAGGCTGCAGGGAGCGAGAGCTTTGGGAGGAGGGAGCCATTTGATCGTGCATCTTGGGTCCGGTTACCGACTTGTCTTGTCACTCTGCTTCTTTAGCGCGGAAAGGAACCGCGGGGTCCGTCCGAGGTAGCAGTGCAATTTCAGCGGATCTCAACCCGTACGTCCCGTAGCTTTTCAACGGACTGTTTCTGATCAGGACCGCCATTCTTCCTGTTGTTTTTGGCTAACGATGCGGCTTAAGCGATGATGCATTATTTTAGCGTGCGTGCTCCATTCTTTTGGATAAATGGGATGGGAGGAAGCACCGTCGCCATTACGACCGATCGATCTCGCTCAGGGAGGAAGTGGCGAAAGCAACGGCTCGGTAACCACCACTACTTCTTCTTTTCGCTGAGAACTACTTGTGCGGTGTATCTATCGGGAGTGAAGCGTCGTTTCGCAATATTTATCTCCTGCCTCCCTCCACAGTCGAGCGGCGTTGGTTTGATGTCGTCCGTGCGTAGCTACTAGCTAGTGGCATGTGCGCGATCTATTGACGAGACGGTAAAATCGGTGGCGTCGCGATGCTGCTGGGTCGTCGCCGCTCGTCGGGTTGCCTAGGCTAGCCCCTAGAGCTCGTAGGTGGTACGTGCCCGTGAACGATCTACGCCAGTGTCCAGGGGGAGCGGCCAAGCGATCGTTCTTGTGCTCATGCACGGATGCTTTGCTTGGCCTGTTGGCGCTTTTGATCGTTTGCAGCAGCCCGTGGAGCCGTTTTTGTTTCGTTGCTGTGTCGCGTTCTCGATCGGTGCTCGTCGTGGCGTCCAAGGTGGTGGTGGGACGTCCTGCGGTCCTGCGGCGCGCGGCACGAATCCGGCGGGAGATTCTGCTCGGCCGGCCGTCCTTCTCTCGGACTGTACGTACCCCCTGCGTACCCCGAGGTGTCCTTGTTTCTTCGGTAGACACTCGACGGAACGGACAGCTCGTGTTGACTGGTGCATGCATGATACCCGTACACTATGTCTGCTGCCCCGTTGTTCTCAAGTATATTATGTGTACTCCCTCCGTGTTTAAATATAAAATGTTTAACGAGTCCAAGTACAAGTCTTGGCAAGTTACAAATATTTCTGCATTTCCGTTTTTGCCCCTCGTGTGCGCTTGGAATGGTGTTGGGCGAGAGCTTGGATCTGTGCTAGGCGCGATGACCTGGCGAGGTGCAAGATTGGAGAGATAGGCGCCAATGTGTTGGCCGGCGATGGGCGAGGTGTTCCTGGTGATTCAAATTGTTCACACTCTCAAGAGAGGTGAACCGATTCAAACTGTTTCTATGCAATATTTCCTGGTGAGGCGTAACGATTCACTCCTTGGCTGGGGGGAAACATGTTATTTGGCCGATTTTTCTACCTTGTCGGAAAATTCTTTAACGTATTATATTTTGACACGGAAGGAGTAATTGTTGTTATTAGTACTCTCTCCGTTTTTCATTATAATGTTTTAGGTATATAAATTTAAACTACGTGAATATACACTAAAAAAAATACAGATTTCCATGTGAATCAGAAAGAAAAAAGGTAAATATTATATATTTAATCAACCGAGGGTGTGCATCTTACCCGACCAAACCAGAGCATACCGATATGCCAGACCACTAGAGACCGATCAGCAAACCAAACATTAAGGGCATGTTTGGTAGGTCGGGTGGGCTCAGAAATTCCCACCTCATCACAATTTTGGGTGTTTGTTAGGTCGGGTGGCAACCTGGGCCATGCCCACTTCATGCAAAAAGAGCTCCTCAGCCCTGCCCGCTTGTGAAACTAGAATCGAGCTTCGCATCGCGGCCCTGCCAAGCTGATACAGAAAAATCTCCGCACGTGGGCCCCACCGAGCGTCGCCCCGCGAGCACCCACAGCCCCGCTCTCTCATTTCCCCCCGGCTCGCTCCTTTCTCCATCCCTTCGAGAATCGCTAGGCGCCGCCGGTCCGCGCCGCCGCCCAGCGCCGGCCAACGCCGCCTCCTAGCGTCGTCCAGCGCCGCCCCTAGCGCCGCGCGCAGCCCAGCTCTCAGCACCGCCGCGACGATGCCAACGAGGAGTACCAGCGCCTTCCTCTCTCTCTTCTTCTTCATGGCTCCCTCATCTCCATCCTGTACAGCGCCGCCGTCCTCCGCCTCGTCTCCATCCTGTACAGCGACCGACAGCTCCTCTCAGGCCCGAGCTGGCCCCTGTACAGCACCGCTGTTCTCCGCCTCGTCTCCAGGCCGGCCGTCCGCCTCGTACAACGCCGCCGCCGCGGACGAAGAAGCCTTTCCCCATGCCGTACAACGCCGCCCCTCAGACTACCACCCGCGCCGCCGCGGACGACAACCCTCCGCCGGCACAGACGACCACCAAGCTCCGCCGCGTACGACCACCCAGCGCCGCCACGGACGACCACCTAGTGCCGTTGCCGGAGCCGCGGTGAGCTACTCCCCTCACGGTGGTGTGGTTGGGAATAGACGGGGGACTCGATTGCTTTTTTTCTTTCTGTCCAGGGACCTTTATGTAAGAATTTGGACCATTGTGTAATTTTGATTTCTGAACTCGAATCTCAGCCTGTTCCAACTCATACAACCCACCAAACATCATCTCACCCCATCATATCTCAACACATATGGGATACCAAACAAACAACCAAATCTCAGCCCAACCTGGCCCATGTGAGCATGTCTCAATTGGGAAGACCATGCTAGGGTGATGCAACCTACCAAACACACCCTAAGCGTCTCCTGGAGCGAAAAATGAGTTTATCTTTTTTGACAACTTCGAGCGAAAAAATAGTTACACAAGGAACTCCTGCAGGCTGCAGTCAAGTAAAAAAAACACTCTTCAATAATCTTTCTTTTTACGCGTCTTGCAGAAGTAGTCTTTTTTTTTTTGAGAAGTTCTTGCAGAAGTAGTCGATTACTTGTAGAGTGTCGTTGGGCCAGGTCTTAGCTCATGGTAAGCACTTACGCAAACTGGGCCTAGCCTAATAACTACCAAGCACCTGATCCAGCCCAACAATGGGTGCGGAGACATAAAGCCCATACATTCAATTTGCGTTCCATTTTTCTGCTACTTTTTTCACGTGCCTATGACCGATTTTTTTTTAAAGACACATAAAGGCATGTTATATCTACTAATATTTATCATGACAAATAAAACCTAGTAAAACGAGGATACAACTTGACGACACGAATAGTACATAATTAGAATCCACTGAAAAACATACTCGTCGTCTTCTTATTTCGATTGTTCGAAACGACTACCGGAGATTGAAACATGCACAGAACAAACAGAAAAAGACCGAATTCCTAACCCTCCTGGCAGCACCTACCCTCACTAGCCCATCGCCAACGTCGGATTGAACGTTGACAAGGTGGGGAGAGGACGGAGATACCTTATTCCAGCGTGCCATTGTCGCCACCACCTCGCTGACGCTGCTGGGGAGACCAAAACATAATGAAGCAAGGAATTGCATGAACTAGAACAAAAGAACGGGTTCTCACCCCTCTTGTGGTCAACGAGATCGCTGGGCGGGAGAGGGAAGGGGGACCAAGGCGGTGACGCAAGGAAACCCTAAATAAGTGGAGAGGAGGTGTGGCAATTTTGGGGACTTGCGAGACGATTGTTAGTCGTGAGTCAGTTGGCTGTAGGGTTAAGGCATACGATTTGGCCCCATCGATACTATTTTTGTAGTTTCTGCCCTTATTTCATTTGAACTTTGCCCGATATGGTTTTGATGCAAGACTTGGTTTAATAACCCTAAACTTTGATATCAGTCGTTTATGTTCCACGACACATTGACCTTGTGATCGTGAATGGATGCACAACGAGTATTTCGACCAGCTAGTCCAAGTCCCCCCGGTAAGTTGATCTACCGACAATGATTCGTGTATGAGACACAAGTCACTTTTGGTTCGATTGATTAAAAAAGGCCTTGAATACATGAGAAAAATAAGACCAGCCAAACTCTGTACAAAAGATTATATTATACGCCACATATAGATTATATTATACTTCTTCCAACCCAAAACATGTGTTTTATGCCTAGTTGTTGTTGTTTGGCGTTTATTTTCGGTTTCGCCTAACATTTGTTCTATATAAGATACAGTAGTATTTTTACCATCAATTTTCGCACGTTCATTTGAATTAAGAAATATTATTATGCATTGTTAAAACATATTTTATCATAAATCAAGTAATAATATCTTATACAGTATCACTTTGATATTTTGGAGTAGTATCGATCACGAATTGTAGCGTGTCTAGAGGTGTCGGCATCGTCGCGGGTATCTTCGCACGGCAGAGCCAGAGAAACCGACGTGCGCGCCGCCTCCAGTAAACTCGGCTGCTGTGTGCGCGCCGCCACTTTTACACAGGCTGACAGCGCACATGCTGTGATAGCCCGTTCCCCAAGAAAGGATTATCATCAACACTGCAAGTCTGCAACAACAACAAGAAAAGTAAACAAAAAGGACTGGGTGATATCGAAACGTATTAAAAACACATACGAACTGCCCCGGAAAATTCAAAAAATATCTCCCAACCCAATTCCCCGAGGACGACCGGATTAGGACGAGCGGCAGCCGTGCAGCCGCGCTCGGAATTCTCGATCTGCTCCGCCAGCTCCTCCCAATCGACTCGAAGCTTCGGCGCGGAGGAGGCAGTGGGGGACAGCGGTGGTTAGGGTTTGGAGGCGGTCGGCGGCGCCGGCGCCGGCGGGATGGATCCGGAGCAGACGTTCCTGCGGGTGCACGCGCGGCTCTCGGGGATGCTCTCGCAGCTGCTCACCCCGCGGATCCGCCTCGCGCTCGAGTACCTCTACCTCACCGGCGCCGTCGCGCTCTTCTGCCTGCTCGTCGTCATACACACCAACTTCGTGCAGCAGGTGAGACTAGCCCTCCCGCGCCAGTCTGCTTGTGTCGTTGCTATATATATGCGATTGGGTCTGGGCTTCTGTTGAATTCGTGCTAACCATGGCGATTTAGTTCGACAGTTCTGTTCCGTTGCCAATTCGATTAGAAATTGGTCAAATCAGCCTAACATTTTGATGATGACGATTTCGTGGCAACGAACTTATCTATAGATAATTATCGGTAGACTAGTCCAGTGTTGGTTACTGATTAAGCTGCTTTTTGTACTTCACCTTATGTCCTGTTCATGGTGTATTCTGGTAATTTACTTTCGCTGAATACCATGCTGCCTTCTGACCATAGTTCAGCAGAAAGAGCTCAAATGTACTTTTATGTGTGCCTTTCATCAGATCATCAGTGTGGTAATTTCATATCGATACTGTCCTTTGCTTTCATTTCCTCTTTTGTGCTTTTCACGGCAATGGTTTCTTAAATTTCGGTACCAAATGTTTAGGTTTTATGATACAGTTTGAACATACCTAAACGAGAAACTGTTGTTAAGTATTCCTAATTAGAAGGCATTTAAAATTTTCTGTTTTCTTTCACTTTAGAAGGCGCCTCTCCTCTGGTGCCCCTAATTTTCTGTTTATACCCCCCGTTCGCGTGCATGCAGCAACGCGGTGGCCTCATTAATTGCTTGACCGTTGCAGCGAATCAATCTGCCAGTGCATAAGCCTGGCCAGCTGCAGCTCTAACGCGAAATCTCAGCCAGTAGAGAGCCCGCCCGAATGCAGCAGGGCTCACGGTGGCTCCGTTGGCCATGAACTGGACTTGAGCGTTAATTGCTGCTGCCTGTTCGTCCTCGAGGACCGCGCCGTATGGCCTGCTCGAGCGCGTGGACGGAGTGAGGGCATGCAGCGCGGCTCTCGAGGGTGTTAATTAGGGGCAATTCATTCCATAATCTGTAGTTGAGTGGCTTCCTTCATACTCCCTCCGTTTTTTAATATAAGATGTTTTAGCATTTGTCTACATGCACATGTACACAAATGTATGTAGACATGTGTTAGTGTGCATGTTCACTCACTTTAGCATGTATATAGACAACATGTGCAACACCTAAAACATCTTATATTAAAAAACGGAGGGAGTACTAGCAAAAAAAATATACACCCTCCATTGTGGAATGGGAGTATTAGTAAGCTTCGTACCTCGTGATGCCTCCTGTCATGTTAACGGCTAGTAACACATCAAATCAATGGACTTTACACTCTGTATGTATGGTTTCTTGTTAACATTATTTATAACATAAAAGGACGTTGATTGTTGATCATAATGAGGTAGCGCATGGTTAATTTGACTTCATCCAAGTTATCTATGTTATCCATCCTTCTACAAATAGTATATTAATGAATAAAACTTAGAATAAAAATATTGTAAATGAACTAGTTATCTACTTTATCAGTCCTTATATACACATAATGTATGAATGAACAGAATTTTGCGCAAAATAAATAGTAGTAAATAAATAGTTGCACGCGTATTAGTAGATAGCAGAGAGTACGAGTAGTCATAATTGTCAACACAATCTTGTCCGCTTCTTTGTACATCCTAAAAGTAGTCTCTCTCAAATTCCCCTTGTCATGTTAACAGCACAATAAGATTAAATTCCTAGAACTTTCCATACTAGCTGGGAAATACAGAGCCGTAGATTTTAAAGAAATCAAGAAGAATACCAAACCATTCTATTTGTTGCTCAGTAGTAGCTACTAATATTTCTTCCATCTGAATTTTTTGGTGTCTATTGTATATTTGTAGCCTCTAATCATTGAGTTGTCTTTTTCATGTGAAGCCGGGCTGCTCGAGTGAGTTCTCTGGGGTTGAATTTGGTGAAGCACAACTTGTCCAAATCAAGGTATGTATTCCTCCTGTTTACCTGGAATTTTCTAGTATAATAATCATCACTGTGGTTTTTTCCGTTTGCAATTTGTAATTCTTGTTCATGTTTCCTATTGGTATTATGGTATCTTCTCTAAAGTGCTTTTCTGCTTTTGAGTTGTAGATAATCAGTGGGGGACTATGGGCCAGCAAAGGTGCGTCTTATATCATGGATCTCCAGAACCTGGGGCGTTCAGCTGAGAAAATTCTAGAGGTTAATGGTGATAAATCCAATATTTTGGCATCTAAGTTTTGGTCAACTTGGGTTGGTCCTGGAGCTAAAAGGAGTAAGATTCTATTTAACTCTTGGAATGGAGACAAAGAATTTTAACCACAGAGGATGAAGCTGACTCAATTGTTACTACAATCATTCCAGGATTACCGGAGTTGAAGACAACTGGAGATGCTTCTGTACATCATCCTTTAACTGCTAAAGAATCATTTAAAGCAGCGGTTACATATTTATTCAGAAAGTGGTACTCCCGTGTTATCTTATTCTGGAGCAACATAAAGCAGGTTTCAGATAATACTCTCCAATTAATGGTAAGAAGTGTGATCGGTGTCATAACCCCCCTGTATTTGTAGTTCGTTTCCAAAATTTGCCTCTATAGCTGGTCCTTGAAAAGATCATGTTTGCACGTAACATAGCTGTTATTCCTGCATGGAGAAAAACAAAGTTGTTAGGTGCTTGTTAACGTTTCAGGTTGTTGTGTGAGGAACACATTTGAGTGTTCAAGCTGGTAGTAGTATGATTTCGCACAATTTATCTTATCAGTACCATCAAGTTCAAGAAGATTTGGATCAGTATGTGGGACACTTACTAAGATAATTCTCCACACTGAATCCCGTAAAGCTAGATCATGATTTTATTTTATGTTGTTGCCTTTTCATGATTAGTGCGATGCTGATTTTAAGGTATTGTATATTAGTCACACATATATTCTATTCCCTAAGGGTTTATCTTCTCTCCCCTTGTATGAACAACAGGTCAGATCAAACTGGAATGACTTCCTCCACATCATTAAGGATCTTCAATTACCAAGCATGGATAATCTTCTCTCAACAATAGGTAATGCTTGCACTTTGCAGTAAAATGGTCATAGTCTGTGGTTCCTCCTACAGTGGTGCTTGTACAAATTTATCGACTCTGTCTGCTGTTTGTTAAACTCCCAGTATTCATTTCCTTTAACTTCTTACTAGGTTATGTTATTTATTACAGTGCAGTGGTTTGAGAGAAGAAGCAAATCGTTCGAGCCTACCTATTTATATGGTGTGGAGAAGGTAAGCTTCTTGGCTTATTGATATCACCTGGTCACTTTGATTGGTGCACTATGGTGCTTGACTACATAATGAACTTCCTAGCTGCAACTTTTGCTGAAAATGACTGAGTAGTCCACTGCCAATGGTCAAAAGTGCATTGAAACTCCTTAAAGTTGTGCGGTTTCACACCTACCTCTTCGAACTTTCAATTGATGTTCTGTGCTTTATAAACTTGCGCTCGTTTGTACCAAGGCTTACCTTAGAAGGCAAACAACGCCGGAGAAACACGAGATCAGATGTGTGAAGAATATCTAGAATCCCATGTTCCCGCGTAAATATAGAGAATCGGTAGAGCATTGAGTTCAATCTTGTTCCCCTTGCAAGGCTTTCCTTATTGGTGTGTTTGGGCAGTTTGCTGACAATCAGTGACAAGGAAACTCCACCCTGACAGTGATGAGCAGAACTATCTGTTCTACCTCATTGGGCTAGTTGATCATGGTGACACACTGACATGGATCTCTGCGACCTCGCTGTCAAACTCCTGCCTGGTGCTGTTCAGTGTTCATCTGCACGTTTATGTCAGCGATGATCTGGCGCACGGCGTTGAGGCCCTCGTGCTGTGCGGCGAGGTAGAGTTTCCTGTCGTTGTGCTGACTGGTCTCTTGATGTACTTGTACTTGTGTGTGAGGCATGTCGGCTGTAGCTAATTATAAATTAATACAGTTGAAAATTTAGTCCCGTGGCTTGTTGACCTACATAGGCCCCTGTGTGTAGCCATGTCATATACCACAACACAACATACGCTCACTGAAAGCCATGCCAGCGAGATCTGTTAGCCAACGACAGATGGCAGTTGTGGTGCAATACGAGGCAAGTTTAGGGTGCACATAATGTCAACTTTGTATTCGGGGAGGAAAATGAGAGAATCACATAATTGTAGAGAGCTCCAATGCATTTTTCTCTTTTAGTGTAACTCCATGAAGTCATTCAAGGGTTGAAGGCACGCATTACCACTAACTTTAATGATTGTATACATGTGTTAGCTTTGTAGTTTGACTAGTATTCACTTTAAGTTTCCTTATCTGTTACTATCTTTCCTGCAGGGCTATTTCTTGCTTTCTGAAGGAGCCAAAATTCGTCATGGTGTCCGGACTATAAACATCACAATTTCTGCTCGAAATCCTTGCTTTGGGAACAGGTAATTATTAAGCATTTCGCTGCCCACCTCACCTCCCTGTTAGTAGGCTTTTTTATGCACACACACACATGGAAATATGACCATACTGTCGTTGATCATCTCATAACCTTAAGAACTTTGATAGGAGAAAATTTCGGAAAACATGTTCATCTAAGATGGAAGCAAACCTCAAATTGTCTCATCTTTCCTTTTTCTTTTCAGGTGGCAGCAGCTTTTGATAAACAACATTGTTGGCTATGATACTATACTTACAAACAGCTTAGTGAATTCTCCTGGTCACGGTACGCTTCTGATATGATTGTACTTGTGCTGGTCTTAACTGTTACTGTTACGATTGTATAGATAAACTAATGATGCTCTGGACTTGTTTGGTAGTTTGCTAAAAATGTCAGATGTTAGCACTCTATTTATTTGTTCTTCAACACAACTCATTATGATAGATTTGTTTCCCCCTTGGTATAATACACAGGTTATCTATACAACTTTCAGACAAAGGAGCTTTATGATCTTAGTTATGGGCATGAACCGCCAACAGGTCCTACAAGATTTGGAGGTCTGTATATAGTTTTCAAAACTGTTTTCTCTCCAAATGCTGACCTGACTATATGTTGTGTTTTTACGGTGTGCCTGATGAGATTCGGACTGCTAATCCTGCAGCAAAATTTGATTAGAAAATGTAAAACCAGAATTTCAACTTTTGTAACAGCCCTTTGATTGCTTTTAAATGTCTCATAAGATTCTTGTCTCATTTATGCCTATTAAATTTGATGCATTGTACCTTTACTGTTTGCAGTCCTGCAGCAAAATTTGATTAGAAAATGTAAAACCAGAATTTCAACTTTTGTAACAGCCCTTTAATTGCTTTTCATGTCTCATAGATTCTTGTCTCATTTATGCCTATTAAATTCTGATGCATTGTACCTTTACTGTTTGCAGATTACTTTGTGACAAAATGTGGTGTGCTTCTGATGTCACTCTTTGTATTCTTCACAACCACCATGTCTGTTTCATTTACCCTGAGAGAAACACAATCCCGCATGCTTAGGTTCACAGGTTAGTGTTTCTTGAATGGTTCAGGTTGCAGAAACTACTAGTTAATTCATGAATAATATAGTAAATGTTTCCTTCCTTGAAATTTTCAGTGCAGCTTCAACACCATGCACGCCACCAGCTGCCCACGTTTCAACTGATATTTGTTCATGTCATCGAATCGTTGGTTTTTGTTCCGGTATGGCAAAATACTTCATGTTGAAAATGTATAACTGTATACTTCAACAAATTCTGAACAACTTGCTGATTCTTCTGCTTTGTTCTCTGTAGATTATGATTGGGATCCTCTTTTTTCTGTTTGAGTTCTATGATGACCAGTTGCTCGCGTTTCTTGTTTTGACTCTTGTATGGTTATGTGAGCTGTTCACGATGATTAGGTGAGCATATTACTTAATGATTACTTCTACGAAACTTCCATCCTACGATATTATGCATGTCTAAAATTGTGAAGGACTAACTAGATTGCTGTTTAAACTGGTGAAAGACCAATTAGATCAATACAAACTGAATATGAACTGAACTATTTTAAATCATCCATTTGTTGCAGCGTGCGCACATCTATATCAATGCAGTTCTTTCCTCGCTTTTTCTTGCTGTATTTCCTGGTTTTCCACATCTACTTCTTCTCATACACCTACGGTATGTAGTTTTATATGTTTATCTGGAACTTACTATCAACAAATTAATGAGAGTATCCTATAGCTACATGACTTGCAATATGATTTATTCTTTGTCAGGCTTCTCGTACCTGGCTTTCTCTGCGACGGCAGCATTCATGCAGCATCTAATCTTGTACTTCTGGAACCGTTTTGAGGTGAGTTAATATCCAAATTGTCTTTGTAGCTTTGTCCTTTTCACCCTTCTTTAATTAAGCCGTGTTGCTATTAGTTCAATATTCGAGCATGCCCGGTTTACACTTTGTTCCCTCGGCACGATGAACTGTTCCATTTGTAGATTGTGAAAACTGCTTCAGATGTATCTCTTGTCACACTTTCCATGTGTTAAATCGGAAAGATCACTTGATCTCAGTTGGTTCGCTACTGATCTAGATAGTGTGCACACAGTATTATGTGAAGTTCGTATAATGGGTTCAAAAGCTCCAACATCTCGTTATTCACTCAATGGTGTGTTTACTTGAGATTGGCTTGTTGTGTGTCAGGTGCCAGCCCTTCAGAGGTTCATTAGAAACCGAGCTCACATGCACCAACAGACTGGTGTTCAGATTACATCCTCTACCATCTATACGTCGACATTACATATTGCAAGGGTAAATGTGAGGGACCCTGGCTCTATAAATGATGGCCTTGGTGCTCCTCGTGAAACAGATACCCTACTGGCTCAGGATGAGCCTGCGAGGAACCAACAAGAGGGCCAACTCGATGAAAATGTCGAGACAGCGGCAGGCAACCCTCTCCAATATCCAGACCAAAATCCTCAGCAAGCTGGCAATGCCCCTGCAGGCTCGGGTTCCTTGAATCCATTTGCTTCACTTTTGCTGTGGTTGTTGGAAGGCGCTTCTGATGGCATAGTTTCTTTCTTCTCCATGTTTAGAGATGTCCGTGACCATGGTCAGGATTACGCCGATCCGCCTCGAAATGAAAATGAACAGGTGACATAGAAACATGAAGATGAAAACGAAGGTATGAATGATGAATGCCAAGCGCAGTGGGTGATTGGGCGACAGTCCTATGTTCTTAAGATGATGTTGTACCCGCACGCCCCCCTTCACAGGATAATGACGAATATAGATAGCAGCTTACAGACCGGTGTCGGCTGGAAACGCCATGTTATCCCTAATATGTTCATCTCTTTTTGGTTGTTCGGTAAGGTTGCTGAATTGTATCTATTCATGGTATATGTACATTCCTACCGTCTCAATGGGGATGCCCGTTCAAGTCTTGTACAAAAATGTTCTTGAACTCAGTTTGTCATGAATGTTGTGCAATTCTTTTTTGTACTCCTATAGGGCTGGAGGGGCAGCATGTAGCTAATGAATTGTATGACTTGCTGCACATGTTGTTCCAGTTATATTCAACTTGTTGCACATTCGACGTGACTCAGAATGTTTCTTTGTTGAATGCTGCCTGTTGCCTAGTTTGGTACCTCTGTATTTTCTGAACTGAAGTATTCCCCTTAGTCTTTGCTATAATCTTGGGGCCAAAATGTCTTTTTGGTGAGAAGAGCATACTTGCGACTACGACATTTCACTGGCGTATTTGTGAGGAATATATTTCAGAAGTAAATGCAAAACTGAACTAGTTTTTGTGAAAAGCAATAAATTTGCTGGACTGGATTCATCCTTGTGCCTCTGGAGGGTGCTGAAATAACCGTAAGCAACCAACTATTACCGAGGTTGGTGCAGAGACTACTCATGTTTTTTTCCGTACAAATCATCAACTTTCGACGTAATTTATTTCAGATGGGTCTAAATATTAGATTTACTTGATTAGTAACAATTTTGATGACTGCGACCCTCAATTTATTACATGGCAGGATACGTGTCGTCCCAGCCATGCTGCACTGCCCGTTGACCTTTAGAAATTAAACACAATTTTTTCTGTGAAGTTCGAAAAATCTGACCATGTTTTGGCCAAATTGAACAAAATATGACAAAACTCTTATACATCTGATCACAAAAGGCTCAAAAGTTCCAGATTTATTAGGTTCCTTGTTTATTTTTTTTGTAAATTTTAAAATTAAACAACTTTTTTTAGGGAAAGCCATGATGGCATGCTTTATTAATTAGGCATCAAAGTTAAAAATTGAACAACTTTTTGTTGAGTCGAACAGATATACAAAATATGACCAAAGTTTCAAATGGGTGGTAAAAAAACTCTAGATTTTCCCAGGTTAAATAGTGTCCATTGTTTTGGATATTCAGTTACTAGAAATATGTTAGATTGTTTTAAAGAATTGACTGAATCTAATAATATGTGACCAAATATTTACATGACCGTTAAAAATTTCTTAAAAAGTCCTAAATTAACTATTGTTTCAATAAATGTTTTTTCCGGAAATTCTTTTATTTTTTAGAATGTTCTGAAAATTTTGAAATTTGACCAAAATTTGCACCAATCTAGCAAATATGACCAAATATGAGTTGGATAACATGTAATCACCGCCCCTCGTCGTCAAGATTGCTATTGATCGAGTTAACTGGGATTAGCCTTATGCGCAACAGATTGACACAGTCACACAGGGCTCCTCCCTGATGTACTCGATTTGATTTCCATATTTTTACTTTGGGCGTGGCTAGTTAATAAATGAAGCTAAACTGAACCCTACTAGTAGTTCATAGGTCAGAGGCGAGGGAACATGGAGTCTGAATTCCAGCATTTGCCCACTCACTCCCGTCTTTTATAAGTGCACCGTTCTTCAGAACGAGAAAACTTTCTCCTTTCGCACTCAAGCAGCATTATTATTCACATCTCGTACCAGTAAGACAGTAGCCTCACTGCCACGGTTCCAAACAATTGCTAATTTGAGCTCAACTCAACAGAACCGAGGCGAGAGGGAGAGCCCCACCCGAAAACAATTTGAAACCTCGCTTGCGCCGCCGAGCCGAGCCGATTTCAAATCCGAAAATTCCCCACGCGCACCACGCAGAAGCGGCCAGTGGTCCATTTCGCTCTCCCATCCCACCCCCCTCCGAAGCGGAGCAACCCAAGCCGAAGAAAAACCCAGACCAATCCTCTCCCGTCTCGCCGACAGATCGATCTCGTCGACGGCCATGCCACAGACGGAGGGGGGCCTGGGGGTGTCGGAGTTCTTGCTGCCGGACGACGTCCTGGCGGTGCTGCCGCGGGACCCCTACGAGCAGCTGGATCTGGCGCGCCGCATCACAGCGCTGGCCGTCGCCGGCCGGGTCACGGGGCTCGAGCGGGAGGCGGCGCGCCTCAGGGACGGCGCCGCCGAGAAGGACCGGGAGAGCGCCGAGCTGCGGGAGCGGGTCGCGCTGCTCGACCGCGCGCTGCAGGAGACCAACGCCAGGCTCCGCGGCGCGCTCGAGGACAATGTGCGTGGTGCCCCCCGCCAAGCTCTCCGCTTTCCGTCTCGTTTTTCCGTCCGTCTGGTCTTCCGTTTGGCTGATGGAGCTTTTGCTGTTTGCTTCTCTCCGGGTGCAGATTAAGCTGAGCAAGGAGAGGGACTCGCTGGCGCAGACGTCCAAGAAGCAGGCGCGCGACCTGCAGAAGGTTTGCACTCTCTGACCTTTCTTCTTGCTATCCCTGCAGCAGATACTGGCCTGTGTAGTGGTTTGTGCAACTATAGGACATGAAAAGACCCCATTTTGGAACCTTGTTACAAAGGGGGGTTGGGACGGGTAGTGCAAATGAAATGCCTGGTGACGTTGGCCATACAGTAGTTCCTAGTACTAAGCATGAACTCGCGTTTAGGCGACGGACATATTTCTACCGTCTAATAGACTAATTTTAGGAGTGCCAGGGAATAGTGAATTGTAATTCCGTAGGCTAAAAGTAGGACATTTTGTCTGACTGTACTTGATCTAATGACTAGGAGAATGGTATTCAATTGGATTTGTTCTTGTGAAATGAAAATACCATTAATCTTTATGTAAATTGTGTTCATTGGCATAATGGTCTGCCATAGGATTGCAAGAACTCGTGTCAGGAGCCCAGGACTTAACTGTGCCCCAAATTTCGCTTTCTAGGATCCAAAGGAGAGGCTCTATTTGTTTTATTTAAGGACCCTAATTCAGATAATTGTTCAGCTTGTCAATTAGTGGTTCTTTCTCCTTTAACTACTTTATTCGATGTCATTCTGAATATTTGCTCTATTATCAGCTGGAGTCATTCAAGAGGCATCTGATGCAGTCACTCCGTGACGATAGTTCATCGGTATGTTCATCTACTTAAATACTTATACAAATTTCATTACAGAATCTCTGTCTATGTGTTTTGTGTTGCTAGTTTATGGTAATTGCTCACAGTTTTCCCTTGATTCTCTGCTGAATCCTTCCAAGCAGCCACAAGAAACAGTTGACATCACAACATGTGATCTGTCAGTATCATCCAAAACATCGTCCTGTGGAGGTATATCTGAAAAAACATCTGGTTTTTATGTTTCATTGGAAATACCTTTCACAAATCCCTGATTACTATCATCTTTTGAATGTTGAAGATGGAACTATCAGTCACTCTACACCAAATTTATTGAATGGGTCTGTGGATGTTGGAAGCACAACCAGAGAAGGTCTCCTTAGCTTCCTGTTGATTGTCTATCTTGATGTTCTCAATCCATTCTGACAATCACTCGTGCATTTTCCCTAATCTGTTTGATAAAGCAGCAAGGCCTCCAGTCCAAAAGTATGTCCTCTCCTCACACATGAACCAACGGTTTACGCCAGAAGCCACCCCAAATTTAATGTCTACCACTGCTTCTCCAAGAGGAATGTCTACAACAGCAACACCACAGCTGATGTCTGGAGCTACCTCACCCTCAAGAACTCGAATTGAGGGACACATGTCAATGACACCATGGTATTCAAGCAAGCAGTCAACTGCAGCTAACTCACCTCCAAGGGGACGTCCCAACCCAGGTATCATTTATTCGTACTAATTTAGAAGACATGTCCCTGCCTCAGGTTATTGTATACAACCAGATATGCTTAATATGGTTGGTGCTTGGATTTTCAGGTCGAACTCCTCGTATTGATGGAAAAGAATTCTTTCGTCAGGCCAGGTCAGTGATTTCTTGCTTTTTACATCTTCAACAGCAACTAAGATGGTTGTATCAGTATCCATAAAGCACCATTACAATTCAGGAGCCGTCTATCATACGAACAATTTGGAGCATTTTTGGCCAACATCAAAGAGCTCAATGCGCATAAGCAGTCACGAGAGGTTGGTCATTTGCTTCTGTATTGCCAATTTATCAATTTTGTGCGATGGCCATGAATAAATAACTTTCCATATTTACATATGAAACAGGAAACTCTCAAGAAGGTTGAAGAGATATTTGGTCCAGAGAGCAAAGACTTGTACCTGTCTTTCCAAGGCTTACTAAACCGTAGCTTGCCGTAGAGCAATTAGGATTCAGACTGCCTCCTCTTCTGGTATGGTTACCCACCAAATTAAAGAGTTCCATCATCCATGATGTATATGCAGAGAGCTATGTGGTAACGAACATCTGAATTTCTTGATCGAATTGCAGATAACACGAAGTTATTGTGCTGGATAACTTATGTCATCTAAAGTTGTATGCAATGTCCAATTGTAATTTTGGGTCATGAAATGATTGGATCTTTCTGAGCGAAAGAGCTGTACTTGGTGAAATTTGGCAGCAATATGTTGCCAATTTTTCTTCAGATCATGCATGGTAGTCAGCATTGTATAATTGCAACATTGAAAAACTTGAAAGCTATTTCAAGCCTTGTGATAACTTCAGCTGCAATGGTTATCTGATCTCTACTTAGTTATTGACTGATACATGTGTTTCTTGTTAAGCTCTGCGTGACAGCGTGACCAAAACTGCATCGTACAATTGCAGAACACGACCTTGAAATATATTTTTTAAGGCATGTGAAAGTATCTGATCGGCTTAACTCTTAAGTTGATGTGTTCTCCCCATTCATTTTGAAGTAAACTGAAGCTGACAAACACTCCGCAAGAAGCTTGAAATAATACACAAACACAGATAAATTAACCTGAATTTCCACAGCAGAGTTCGACTGCTCAGTTAAGTAGAATTCAAAGAGCCACAAGGTTCTTCCAAATGGGTAATACAAAGCGCACGCCAATGTATTTTGGAGCGTTCTTCTACCTTCTCAACAAAAGCACAGCCAAAAATCTCCCGATGTCACGCACGCAGGTGACCATATACTTAGACTTCGTACTTAGCACTAATTGTGCTATACATACCAAAGCAACACCACAGTTGATGTCTGAAGCTCTAAATCAGCCTAACACAGTAGGGTAGCTTTGCCAGGTTCCCAAAGCAACCTGACGACGACGCCATCAGTGTAGTTCTTCATAAGCTCGGAAGTCAGAAGGACCAGAACCTGGAGTACTCCAGCTCGAGCTCCATCATGTTGGGCTGGTCCACGGCCATGTGAAGGTCCGACGCGGGCTTGCGGTCCTGCTCCCCCGTCTTGGCCGGCGACGACATGGACGACGGCGAGCTGCTGCTGCTGCGGCGCGCGGCGGCGCAGGCGCCGGCCATCCGCAGCCTGATCATCTCCGCCTGCGCCAGCGCCAGCTGCGTCTGGAGCGACTCCACCTGCCGCTGCAGCGACGTGATGGCGCCCACGCAGCCATAGATTGGGTCCCTCACCCGCGCGTTCGCCTCGTACACCAGGCTGCTCACCGCGTCGCCACGGTGCTCCACCGGTACCTCCTGCAGATTCAGTTAAACATCATGTTTCACAAGAGAAAATACAGTGCTGCATGTTTGGTGCAGCCGAAAGTTTCTGTTTTTTTTTTTCACATAGCTTAGCCGAAAGTTTCTGAAGATGACTGCCGCAGAGTGAACTAGGCCGTACAATGTTGACTGTTCGGATGGTTTATGGATCACATGGGAGAAGCTTTGATTTGGAGATATGGCCAATTCAAGGCCTAGTCGATTTAATAAGAACCTATGAAAGCAGGCATATCTATGGGAACATACTGATGAAAGATATGGAAAATGTAGTTGGTAACTAGGCATGTCTTTGGGCAATCTGATTATTTGACAGGGATGACCCCAGTGAGCAGTGAAAGTAGGATGTTGGAGCCCATGCTTCATGATTCTTCATGCCTATGCATGTTGTGGTCAAACATAGAACAGAAAATGCATATGTGATTAACCATTTAATTTTTTGCGGGATCAATTCGAGATGTCAAAGTCTAGAGAGATTGAACTGTGCAGTTAAGCAAGAGTGTACTACTATGTAAGATCAACAAAGCTGGGACTGGAAGGAGTATGAGTCACATGTCCGTATGTAAGAACCGCATTTTCTTTGCGATTAGACAGCACATGATGAGAATATCTAATCTTAACTGGCGAAACATGGTATTTTGTAGCAGTAGCATGGCTCCGCCACTTGGAGAAACTTGCTAACTATGTATGCAGTGAAGCTGCTATTTTTGTCAAAGCAGAGTTGCTGTCCGCTTGTCAGTTCGCATGGACAAACTGTAGGCTAAACCAAAGAAGAAAGGCAATCAGAGACTGAAGCTTTGGTTACAGTAAAACAAAGACTGAAGCTTTGGTGCCCAATCAAAGTAGATAATGAACCGACAAAGCTCTTAATACTAGAACTAGTAGCAACTTGTCCCTTAAAATCTACCTCCAGAAAAATCGGATGCCACCAATGCAGTGAAATCGAAGTAGACTGAAGCTTTGGTGTCCAGTCGAAGTGGAGGTACAGACTACAGAGCACGCATACATAGGATGATAGGAATAGGAAACAGGGTGGAATTTTTCTTGGCGTCACACACACACACCCACACGGACGATCAAGTAGTAGCATGGAAGCACGGAGCATGCGTGCGACTGCGAAGAGTCATAGTTTAGCGACGTGCGTGCGTAGGTGGGTGCGGCGAGAGCGTGGTATGTACGTACCTGGAGGAGCTTGCTGATGTTGCTGGCTCCGAAGACCTTGTGCACGCTGGCGAACCTGTGCGGCTCCGACGAGGGGAAGTAGGGCGCGAAGACGCACCCCGGCGTGCACCGGCGCCGCAGCAGCTTGCACGCCGCGCACGGCGATGGGGACCCTCCGGCGCCGGACAGTCCCTGCCTGCCGCTCGCCGCCACAACGACGACGTCCTTCATGCCGCCGTCACCGAGCTTCTTCCTTCGCGCGTGCGCTAAAGTTCAGGTCACCGCGGGACGGGAGACGAAGACGGGTGGAGGAGGAGCGCACCGCGCGCGCACGTAGTTGCAGACTTGCAGTGCAGTGGTTGCAGGTGTGTGTCGCCAGGAGGACAGGGGCAGGTGGTGTTCGTTCGTGGGATGGAAGCCTTTTTTAGAAGATCGAGGAGAGGGAGAGGGAAAAGAAAGGTGACGCGGCGCAGGAGGAGGATGAGGAGCGGCAGTTGGGGTGAGGCTATGGTTTGGGGAGACAGAGATCGTGCCGCAGCCTTTGTACTATCGTTACCCTAGCACCCGCCTGCCGGCACTGTCTCTCTTGTCTTCTCATCACCTTTGACTGACCCAGAGATCACCCTCCCCGATTGTTTCTTTGTTTGCTTGTTTCAGTGGAGTGCGGAGCAGAGAACGCAGCGCATTAAAATCGATGGCACGTATGCTGCTAATTGGGTGGTAATATTATAACGAGTGTTTTTAGTCCTCTGTTTGTTTGTGTTTGCGATGCGCTTTTCGGCTGAATTATGTGCGAATGAGTGAGCCCACTGAATTACTACTAGTTACACTCAGCCAGCAGAAACCTGAACCTCCAGTCAGTTACCTTTGCGAGAACGAACTTGGTCCGAGCTGTTGTGGAACAGGCGATGCATAGTGATGCTGATATTGGTTTGTCGGTGGATTTACACTACACGGCTATAATGACAGACACAAACACAAACACAAACATCAAAATCTCGGTCGATCTGTTCATCCTTTCTTTCTTTCAGCACCGGGGACATCTTTTCAAGGATGGATCGCTCGGTTGCTTGGTCAATGGCCGGACAAGATGCGGGGGCAGGCCCCGGCGCCCCCGTCGTCAACAAAAATCGATCTTTTTGTCTGTACCGCTCGCAGCACGCAGGGGAGAGACCGTGGTGATGGGCACTTGATTAGCCGTGCGTCCTCCCTCCGCGCTTTGGGAGACACTAATCCAACCTCTGCATTCTCCGCATCATCGAGCCCTTTTTTCCACTGCATGCACTGCACACACACAGAGTACGAATAGTACGCTCCCCTTGCTTGCTGGCGAAGAAAGCGAGGCGATCGAGCGGCCGTCGCTATGTGCAATCGATCGCATGTCGTCGACTAGATTCGAACGGCGCGCCTCGTCGCACGGCACATGTTGATTCCCCACAATTTATACAGATTATTAAAATGATAGTTTATATACGCGGAGGCTAGCCACATGCTTGCTCCAGAGACCCCTCCCGGGGCGACGGCCACCATAGCCACCCCCACCCAGTCCAAGACCCTCGCAAGGCTCGCCTCCACTATCCTTCTGGACTCCACCACTCGCTTCTCTTGGGCTGACGTGGAGGATGAGATCGAGAGCGTCGCTTTCGTGCCAGATTCCCAGGATTCAGATCTGGATGCGGTGCCGGATTCGCGGGAGATGGAAGTTATGGAGGATGGGGAGCTCTCTCCGGTGATCAGATCGGTTGACCGCTACGTCCCTCCGCAACGGCGTGGCGGAGGATCTGCAGTCTCCATGGCGAGCTCATCTACTGCCAAGAGGACAAGATCTGCGCCGACCATTGATGAGGGCGCGGCTGTCGTGCGTGGAGACCGAAGACCGCCTCCTCCTCCGCTAGGCCCCCCACCCCGCGGTCAACCTCGGCCATTCTCTTCGGTTGGTGGAGGTTCAGCGCCAACGGCTTCTGCCTCGCCTTCAAGACCTCGGAGCAGCACTGCAAGGAGAAAGGACAGAGATTTCAAGACGACGCCTGCCGCGCCGCGCGGACAAGATGGATAGGAGCTCGTCCGTCCACCGCATTGGTGGCGACGGGACGCGGGTGGAGCTCGACATGGCCGGCCTACGGGCGATGGGGAGCGGGCTAGGGTCAGCCTAGCGTAAAGCCAGCTCCTTCTTCGGAAGATGCGGGGGAGATGTTTTCGGTGTCTCAGCCACCGCCACTTCGCCATTGATTGCCGTGACCTCAAGGTCTGCTGGAAGTGCCACAAGCCTGGCCACCTTGCCGGCGGTTGCAGCGAGCCACCAGCCTCCCCACTGCCCACCTCCAAGAAGCGTTTCAGCTCGGCCGTTGTCTCGCCGCTCCGCTCCTTCCGCGACATGGTCATGGCGCCGAAGGACCTCGTGGACAGGCCAAAAGAGGACGAAATCTTCGTCATGGTGAGCCCGGAGCGGGACGTGAGCCTGCGATGCTACAGGGAGGGTGTGGATGGCGCTCTCTCGGAGGAGAACGAGCGGGCCGGCCAAATGTTGTTGGTTGTTCTAGGAGAGGTTGGAGACCCGATGTGCGATGGGGGGCATGTCAGCACAGATGAGGATGTTGAGGTTGCTGATGCGGTGATGCAGCAGGTGCCTTGCCTCGCCGAGCTGGCTAGGGAGGTGGTGTTGATGGACGAAGAGGAGATGGAGCACGACGAGGAGGGCAATGCCGTTCCCTATGCGGGCTCCGCCCTGTTGTCCGATCAGGGGAACATGCTGGGGAGAAGGAGGCCGAGCAGCAGTTTGAGATGGACACCATCTCGCCAGTGCAGATTGGCCCTGGAAAACAGGACGTGGAGGTGGGTGTACCTCTGTGCCCCTTGTCGGGCTTCCTTGCTCGGATCACGGTGCTGCTCGAGGCCACCGTTTTGGGCACGCCGGCCACGACATTGGCCCCCGAGATGGAGGTGGAGGCGCCGTCTGTGTGGAGGAGCGGTAGACTAGCAAAGCTACACCTGGGAGGCACCAACATCGAGCAGCTGGCCAAGGATGCCGTGGCGCGCCGTCTTGGCACGCGTCCTGAGGAGGCAAGCACTTCGGAGCGTCAGCGGCAGGAATACTTGGCCCTGTATGATGGACCCCTCACGGACCTGGCGGTGGCGGCAATTGACGACCTCGTCCTCTTCGTGAAGAAGCCCAAGAAGAAGAAGACGTTAGGGGCTGGGATGGTGCGGCAGATGCCGCCGGGGGTGGCCTAGTTGCTGATGTTTCTGATGCTTGGGCACTCCTCCTTGCCGATGCTACAAGGAGGGGTTCGCGTGCACGAGCTGGTGCACCGCACAGCTACTAGGAGGGGTTGTATTGCTGATCGACGCAGGTATCTGCCATGGCGAGCTCTGGCGAGGTTTGCACCTGAGTCTACGAGAGCAGCTAGCAGGGCCTTCTTCCACTCGATGTGGTGGTTATGGAAGGAGAGGAACCGGAGGACCTTCCGCGGTATGGAGATCTCGTTTACGGAGGTGGCGGTTTTGGTGCGGGAAGAGATGGCGTTGCTAGCTTTCGCCCACACGCAGGACCCTGAAGACTAGATTTTTGTTTTATTTGGCTATGTAGGGATTTTTCTCTAACTCAAAATTCTGTACATAAACCTCTAATCTATCTAATCGGATAGCGGATACGACTGCTTTAAACCTAAAAAAAATGATAGTTTATATTCATACATATTTGATCACTGGTCTATAGATTTGAAGGCATATTTTTTGCATATTATGAAATCAATAGTCATAACATCATACTGTAAATATCTTAAGAAACAGGAAGATCAAACCAATGTTGAAGCACACATGGGAAGTAATATAGAAATTCACACCTCATTCAATACATAAGATAACATGGATAGAAAAGATAAAGGAAACATGAAGATCAAATCAATGCTGAAGCACACATGGGAATTAATATATAAATTCACACCGCATTTAATACACAACTGAATATGGATAAAGGAAACTCAAATTATCAATAAGCTAATGTGATGGTAGTTCTAATGCAAACTGATTCAAGGCCTAAGCCATAAACTCTTGAACGGCAAGAAATATGTCTAGTATTAGTAAGAAAAGGCCACGCTGAAGGGTAGTGGATCAAATGCTATGTCATTAGAGCAATGTGATGTAGTACTTTCGAGCACACATAGTTGGTACAAATTTTAACTGCGGCTTGCCTCGTGCAAGGCGATATAATGTGGCGGGAAACCATGTTTCGGCTGACCAAAGCATTAATTCCAAGATATGGTGCTAGTAACATCTGGCTCAACTGAAGATATAGTCTTCGAGCTATTTAACTTATAAAGGCTGAAGGGTAGATAGGCCTCCATAGACGTTTCACCAAGCATATTTCAGTCTGCTCCTGATGCCAAGTTTCCTGAAACAAAGGCTTGCGCACACATGAATTCGATGAAACCTTCTTGACAAATATTATGGACGCTATTTCAAGGCAAATATTAGAAATTGCTAACAAACAAATGGCAAGGATGAATTACAATAAGAGACAGCATGAGATTTATTGTACAACAAATATGATCAGCAAGGAAATATGCAGAGGGAGGAAACGATAAACTAAAAAAACTATGGCTAAAAGCAGCACATGTATTTATTCATGCTTCAAATGTCAAACAAAGTAGATTTCATATATACCAGCATTCCAAACATTAATTAGGTGCAGAGACTCCCTCTGGTATGTCATATCCACCCTAGTAGGTTTTTGAAATTCATAGGAAACAATACAATGAAACGTGCAACCTCCTATATCGACCAGAGAGGAAAAGAATCATAATTCCCAAATTCAAGCATTACATATAGCAGAAGCGGCATATGACTCATTTTTCTAAAGATACATGAGAATAATTGGCTCTTTGTTTCTTTGCCTAAAAAGAGCAAGAGACACAAAGAAATGCATCATTCCATATCTGAGTTCCCACCATATCACCATTTGGAAACTTAAAAAAACTTGCAGCTATTCCAAGAATAAACAATATAGAGGACTGATCCGTCTCAAACGTATCTACAATTTTTTATTGTTCCATGCTTGTTATATAACATTGCCACATATTTTTATAATGTTTTTATATCATTTTGGCATATTTTATGGAACTAACCTATTGACAAGATGCCCAGTGTCAGTTCCTGTTTTCTGCTGTCTTTTTGTTTCAGAAAAGCTAGTCGGGGAATTTTCTCGGAATTGGCTGAAAATTTAATATAATTATTTTTACGAAGAAACGAAGACTATGCCCGAAGGAGACATGCAGGGGAGCCCCACAGGCCCCAGACGACACCCAGGCACGGTCAAAGCCTTGACCGCGGCTGGGGCCCACCTGGACGCCTCGGGCATCTCCCCGAGTTGCCCTTTCGCTTATAAATTGCCTTCGGTCCGAAAACCCTCGATACCCGATCATATTTTCTAGAAAAGTTCTGAGGCCGCCGCCGTCGCTAACCCTAGATCGGGAGGGTTCTGAAGCTCTTCCCGGCACCCTGCCGGAGGGGGAGATCGTCACCGGAGGCATCTACACCACCATGCCTGCCTCCGGAGTGATGCGTGAGTAGTCCACCACGGGACTACGGGTCCATGGCAGTAGCTAGATGGTTGTCTCTTCTCCTTTGTGCTCCATTGTTTAGATCTTATGAGTTGTCTACATGATTAAGATCATCTTTATGTAATGCTACATGTTGTGTTTGCGGGGATCCGATGAATTATGGAGTCATGACATTATTGTTCAGATTGTTTATTCACATGTTTTATTTATGATCTTGCATGCTCTCCGATGCTTGTGGATGCTTTGGCCGAAGTAATTGCTAGTATCTTAGAGAGGCTATTTATGCTAGATAGTGGGTTCATGCCTCTCTTGTCTGAGCTCGAGTTGACAGAAATGATTAAGACTTGAGATGTGTTATTGCTACTAGGGATAAAACAGCGGTGTTTATTGCTATATGTTGTAACCATTGCTTACATTACGCACCATGCTTATTGCAATTATCTATTGCTTGCAACTTAAGGACTTCTTTGGATCACAGAATTAGAAAACACAGGAATTGGGAAAACACAGGAATTTGATAGGATTGCAGGTGCAAAACAGAGGATTACAAAACAGAGGAAAATTGCAAGAATAGTCGTTTGGATGAAACACAGGAAACATGCCTCGATCCTACGCGAATGAGTGTAAAAAGTGGTTAGAGTGGATGTTGAAATTCCTATGGGATCGGGGTGTAGGAATGCAATCCATAAGAATTTTAGAGGTGCCATTCCTTTGATCCAAAGGGATTCCTTAGGAAAAATTCCTATGGATTGGAATCCTCCAATATTCCTATGAAAATCCTTCAATCCAAAGAGACCCTAATACTTCTTGGTGACAGGCTGGATAGCGATCCTGGGGTGGATTATTAGTCGTAGATGCAGTTGGATAACGGTTTATGTATTTTGTCGTAATGCCCATATTAAATGAAACGGTGAACTTTGTGTCATGATAATATTGTGTTTCGCCCATGTTTGCCAATTGCCTCGCTGTAATTTGTTTACCCAACATGTTTATCTTTCGGAGAGACACCACTAGTGAACTGTGGATCCCGATCCTATTTTCCTATGTATTGTTTACAACCGTTCTAATAGCTTTTCTAAGTCATTTTGCTCGCTGGTCATTTTTGCTCTTATAATATTTTACACACATACATTTAATTCTTTGTGTTCAGCAAGCCGAAGAGATTGACAACCTCTCTGTTTCGTTGGGACAAAATAGTTTGTTCTTGTATGCGCAGGTCCACGTCAATTATCGTAAACGGCGTCGTTGACACCTCTCTAAAGCCTTCTCCAAATCCTACTGGATTGAATACCTTGGTTTTGTAATCAAGGGAAAACTTGCTGCTAAATTACATCAAACCTTACACTTTGGGTCTCTCAACGAAACGTGCTATTCCATGCCATCAAGGACATGGTGTGACCTTATATGCCAGTGTATATACTTCTAGCGTCCTTTTTTGGGCATTGTAGCCATACCGATAGCGTGGCCAACAATTTTGGCATTGTGGCCATCCAATCATGTGTGTATATACGGTTGACATCCTTTTTTATTGTGGACACTGTCCGATATGAATGAGGATACCAATTAGCCATGCGAGTGTAAAAAAATAGATACCTATGGGCTATGGTTGATGCATTGGGTCCAGAAATCTAGCTTAGCTTAATTCTGAGGCAAACCGAGTTGATTAGAAACCTGAAAAATTGATAGCATCATCTATTGTTGCTATACAGAACTACAAAGTCGACTTGTCTATACCAAGAATTATTATTCACATAGTAGCAACCTGAGTAGACATTTTTTTCTTTGACAATGAATATTGTAGATTTCTCTTTTAGAAGCAAATTTTAAGAAACACAAATTCAAGTAAATCGACCGCCCTACAAACTAACAGGGGAGCAGCGCAGTCTTCTATAATTGGTCACAAGTGTCTTAGATTATCTTTAAGGATTACTACATGTGGTTGATTCGCCGACTACCAAGCGCACCGACAGCACAGGGCAATTGATTACCCCCAAGAGCAAGGGATCACCGTAGCACCTCTCAATGTGGAAGTAAGGTATCGATCCGCAGGAGCAAGAAGGAAAAGTTATCTATTCCCTACAACTAAAGTGTCACAAGTTTTAGTTGATTATGCACTAAACAAGTTTAAGAACAAGGTGGTTGATGGATGGAAGTAACAAGGCAAGAATGTGGAAGTGTCCCAATCCTCTTCAATGCAAGAGGACAAGACAAAGGTTTTCTAGGATGCTTGGAAATAAGGCCTAGGGATCATACTTTCACTAGTGGACACTCCCAACAATTGAATACATAGATATTTCCTCTTCACTTTGCTACTCTGAACTATTCTCCCGTTGGATAGAAATACCAATCTACTGCGTAGGGCTACAAGAGCACACCTTAAAGTCTGAGTGAACAAACACCACAATATCATAGAACACCAAGACCATCGTGTAGGGCTACAAAAGCACACCTTAAAGTCTGTCTTCCACATCTAGGGAACCCCAAGGTCACTATGAGTGCCCCAAAATAGTACTAAACAAACACCACAATTTTATAGTGACATCCAACACAAAGAATAACTCATGGTAAGTATTTCTGTAACCTTTAGCCTAAGAGTCACACACGGTGCGCACACTGTCAACTTCACACCATGGGACAAAGGTGACTCCGGAAATTACATTAATAAAACCACTTGAGTAGCACAAACAATGAAGGAGAAACATCCATGAATTCAATTAGATTACAAAGCTCATGATCACATAAAGATCACATCATGGGAGAGAGAGATGAACCACATAGCTACCGGTAGAGCCCTCAGCCCCGATGAAGAACTACTCCCTCCTCATCATGGGAGGCAGCAACGGCGATGAAGATGTTGATGATGAACACGCCGGAGGGGGGTGGAGCCCTCCGGAGGCGATTCCGGCGGCGTTTCCCCCCTCCGATCTTCTCCGGCGGCAGCCTTCTGACTCTCTGTTTCGTGGTTTTCTGTTTCTCCGCCGCCTCCTTTCGCGAAACGCCAGGGGACCTTTTTTATAGGCGTTTTTAGGTCAAGACGGAGTCGGTGGACGAAAATCGACGGCCACGGAGCTCCGAGGGGAAACGAGCTGGGCCCACGCGGCCATGTACTTTAGGCCGCGTGGGACCCTCCCATTTCCAGCCTGTTGGGCTTCTGGTCTTCAATTTAAGCCCATTGCGTTCGTCTCGAAAATTCTGAACCGTGCTCTTTGACCTTGCCCTTTTTGGAGTCCCGAAGCTCCCGGAAAGTCTGAAACACTAAAAAAGACGTTTTCTGGAAAAACAGGGTTAATTCCAAATAAATGGGAAAACTATGAATATTCCCAAAATCATTATAAAACATTGATATAACCCTTATATGATGCAAATATGATTGGAATATAAGCAATTAAAGTGCAAAGTTCATGTATGCATTTTACATGCATCAACATCCCCAAGCTTAATCCATGCTCGTCCTCGAGTATGAAGATGATAAAACTAACATGGACTTTGCAATTTAATACTTAACAATGAATATCAAAGATGATTACTATTGCTACATATAGTCAAATGATTCATTCTTCAAAGGAGTAGCAATATGCAAATAGTTTATGAAGTGATATCAAGTATTCAAGACAAGGATGTTCATTGATAGTTCACAAAGTGTAACATAGTAGCAAGTAATATGGAACACATGTATGCATAATGATAAGTAGAACATCCTACAATGGTCATAGAGTGTAGATGAAAATCTGAATATGATAGGTGTACACTTTGGAAAGATGTATATGTGAGTAGAGGTAAAGCATGCATAAGTTTCATCCAACTTCCAAACTCTTCTACTTAAGTTAATGATTGCAATAAGGTATTCATTGGTGTCAAGCTCTCATTGCCCCTATCATAGCATCTTGAATGATTAAGGTTAAAGTGAAAGCAAATATGAGTAGTGTGCTTGATAAAGAATGGGTTGAATGTCTCATGCCCCTTGAATACAAGTACTTACACCATGTGTTACTCAACTTGGGAAACAAAGCAAGTTCAATTAAATATCATTGTAAGCATAATAGTATCATCAAGAGCGTCAACTGGGGTACCTCTTGTCCCAAGATATGGAACAAGCCCATATCAAAATGACAAGACAAACAAACAAAATGAACAATCTCAACACCCTTTTTATTTACCATTTGGAATAGTTTTTTATTGCAAGGTGTATCACAGAAGGTTCACCATAGTATGTAAGTAAATTTCCACCATGAATGATGCATGGCTTAGATTAGCGGCCCAGGCGTCTCTCTAACCATTTACACAAACTCATTTAAACTCACTCTATTTCCACATTTATTTCAACATGATAAGCATCCATAGACAAAAGCACATGATATCAACTAAATGAGATGAAGAGCGTGTTGAAAGCTTGCCATGTGACAGCACATATGGGCTAACTTCCAACCCAAAACATTCATCAAGCCACAAACATCATAATCTTAATCACAATGGGTCAAGTTTTATTATGCAAATAAAAGAACATTGTGCATCAAGTTCGTGAGAGCTATATAACCAATTTTTTCCATTGCAATCAATAACATAAACATTTTCATTCAGAGGTAAGATAACACAAACAACATGTTAAACATACTCGGAATAGCATAAAGCCAATAGGTAGATATGGTGGACTCACTGGAATAACTTTGGTTGAAGGTGTTGGAAACAAGTTTTTGCTTGTTGGAGTTTTTGGGCTAGCAAAAGGGAGAAAGTTGACCATCTAGATGCATGCATGAGTGTCCATAGAACTAACTAATCCATGTTAAACCAAGTAAATAACAATCAGCACCAAAACATGAATAAGTGATAGCTCTACAAAAAGAATTTGCAAACTATTACTCATAAACAAGCTCATGAATCATGCAACTATATGTATCATTAAAAATCAAGTCAAACATCCCTTTTCCCAATCTTATAAAAGCATCCAACATATTTCAACCCATATTTCCAGTAGCTCTCTCATATATAATTGATAGTGTGGTGGTCTCTCAAGACTCAAACAAAAACAAAAAACGACGCTCCAAGTTTATGCGATAAAGTGTTTCGATCGAAAAACAGAAGTTGGACGTGTGCAAACCGAGAGTGTGTAGGTCCAGCGGGGTTGTCTTCACATCCCCAAGCTTATGGTCTTCACCATCCTTGGATAGCTCTTGGTGCATCTCCTCCAATCCCTGTGAAAAAACTTCAAAACACCGTTTCTCCCATCTCTTTTCTGTGGGGTGCATTAATAGTGATAAACAAATAGGTTCTTGCTGCATATAATCCTTGAACAAAAATTCATATGAGATGTCCAGAAAGTGTATAATGTTGTATGCCTACTCATAAACTCAATTGGATCAAAAAGATTCAACTTAAAAGCTCAAAGCATGCATCAAACAAAATGGGACAGAATCTGTCCAGAAAAACAGCAGCAGCAAAACGTATTTTTCTACCCTACCAAACTTTCTCGAAAAATTCCGAAAAAATTCATGCATACAGAGGATGAAAAGTTGCAACTACAGTTCAAATATGAGCTCATTCGGAGTTACAGAATAAGAATTAAAAATCATACCGTGCACTGATTCGTGCAGGAATAAAATCTCCGAACGCTATAAGCAACTTTTCAAACCAAAAAGGGTAAAACTTGGCACTTTATTGAAAACTCCAGAACTAAACTAGACACAAAGTCTCTTGTTACAGCAAGAGGACACAAAGAAAATCACACAAAAAATAACCGGGTTGCCTCCCGCAAAGCGCTTTCTTTATAGCCATATAGCTAGGCTTGATAGTTTTAATGATGCTCCATAGGAATAAGAGTTGAATAAAAAGAGCATCAAGAAGCAAATATCAAACACATTTAAGTCTAACCCACTTCCTATGCATTGGGATCTTGTAAGAAAATAAATCAATAAAGCACAAAGTGACTAGCATAGGAAGGCAAAGCAAGTGCAACTTCAAAATTTTCAACAAAAAGAGAGAAGACTTAATATTTTGAGATATATGAAATCATGTCTCCCTCTCTCATAAAAACTTTCAGTAGCATCATTGATAAACTCAACAATATAGCTATCACATGAAACATTCTTATCATGATCCATATGCATAAAAGTATCATTACTCTCCACATAAGCATAAACAGTTTCATTAGGAATAGTGGGAGTAAAACATTCATAATAATCATTGTAATCATCATATATAGGAGGCATATCATAATCACAATAAACTTTATACTCAATAGTGGGTGGACTGAAAATATCATATTCATCATCATAAATAGGAGACATAGTATCATCAAACAAGTCAAAGAACCTCCCCAAGCTTAGATGATTGCAAGATAAAGAACCTCCCCAAGCTTAGTCTAGTGCACACAAGAATAGAAACTTAAGCGCTACGCTCCCCGGCAACGGCGCCAGAAAAGTACTTGATAACCCCCAAGAGCAAGGGATCACTGTAGCACCTCTCAATGTGGAAGTAAGGTATCGATCCGCAGGAGCAAGAAGGAAAAGTTATCTATTCCCTACAACTAAAGTGTCACAAGTTTTAGTTGATTATGCACTAAACAAGTTTAAGAACAAGGTGGTTGATGGATGGAAGTAACAAGGCAAGAATGTGGAAGTGTCCCAATCCTCTTCAATGCAAGAGGACAAGACAAAGGTTTTCTAGGATGCTTGGAAATAAGGCCTAGGGATCATACTTTCACTAGTGGACACTCCCAACAATTGAATACATAGATATTTCCTCTTCACTTTGCTACTCTGAACTATTCTCCCGTTGGATAGAAATACCAATCTACTGCGTAGGGCTACAAGAGCACACCTTAAAGTCTGAGTGAACAAACACCACAATATCATAGAACACCAAGACCATCGTGTAGGGCTACAAAAGCACACCTTAAAGTCTGTCTTCCACATCTAGGGAACCCCAAGGTCACTATGAGTGCCCCAAAATAGTACTAAACAAACACCACAATTTTATAGTGACATCCAACACAAAGAATAACTCATGGTAAGTATTTCTGTAACCTTTAGCCTAAGAGTCACACACGGTGCGCACACTGTCAACTTCACACCATGGGACAAAGGTGACTCCGGAAATTACATTAATAAAACCACTTGAGTAGCACAAACAATGAAGGAGAAACATCCATGAATTCAATTAGATTACAAAGCTCATGATCACATAAAGATCACATCATGGGAGAGAGAGATGAACCACATAGCTACCGGTAGAGCCCTCAGCCCCGATGAAGAACTACTCCCTCCTCATCATGGGAGGCAGCAACGGCGATGAAGATGTTGATGATGAACACGCGGAGGGGGGTGGAGCCCTCCGGAGGCGATTCCGGCGGCGTTTCCCCCCTCGATCTTCTCGGCGGCAGCCTTCTGACTCTCTGTTTCGTGGTTTTCTGTTTCTCCGCCGCCTCCTTTCGTGAAACGCCAGGGGACCTTTTTTATAGGCGTTTTTAGGTCAAGACGGAGTCGGTGGACAAAATCGACGACAACGGAGCTCCGAGGGGAAACGAGCTGGGCCCACGCGGCCATTACTTTAGGCCGCGTGGGACCCTCCCATTTCCAGCCTGTTGGGCTTCTGGTCTTCAATTTAAGCCCATTGCGTTCGTCTCGAAAATTCTGAACCGTGCTCTTTGACCTTGCCCTTTTTGGAGTCCCGAAGCTCCCGGAAAGTCTGAAACACTAAAAAAGACGTTTTCTGGAAAAACAGGGTTAATTCCAAATAAATGGGAAAACTATGAAGTATTCCCAAAATCATTATAAAACATTGGTATAACCCTTATATGATGCAAATATGATTGGAATATAAGCAATTAAAGTGCAAAGTTCATGTATGCATTTTACATGCATCAGCAATACATACACCAGTACCAAGAGATACATAGCCTCAAAGGACATCTAGCAGTACATAAATGAAAAAGAAGGGGTATACCTCTTAGTTCCATATATATTGGACCAACAACATACAGAGAACAGGCGACCCAAAGGAAGAGCAGTCGAGGTACGCACAGTTGAAACATGTGAATTTGGACCAAGAAACTATGAGAAAATCTTTACATGAACTCACTAAATGAAAAATATAGAAAATATGCTAGCAATGGCTATAACTAATAGCACTCAAGCAAACGGCTTTTCACAAAACTTTCTTTTTTTAAACCATACATAGTGTTCTAGAAAAATCCTAGCATATGGAATTATCTAATCCAACAGTCAAGCTGTAGTGCAATAAAGAACACAACATATTGTGGTAGTGACGATCCAACAGAACATACGCATGGGTTTGAATGGTAAGATAAAAAAAATGGCAAGCAAGCATGAGCATAATCAGAGAAACATCAAATAAAGTAAATAAGCTCTAAAACTTCACCATGACTGCAGACACAAATAGGAGGATTTCAAGCTCATATGGTAGGGCTTTCAGAAGCACCCCTTTCAAATAATGTAAATGAAATTAAAGATCACGCTTTCCCCGGTAGGCTGTAGATATGAGCACAGTGAAGTGGGATGTAGTTTCTAAAAACATTAGTTGGGAAATAAGCCAGCAAAGAATACGGGAAACAAAAGGAAGATAATAACAGTTCCTAGCTTATTTCAGTTTAACTCATTTCCCTCAAAAAAAAGTGTCCAGATTCAGTCCCTAACTCCATGAAACTGCAAATGCACTCATTGAGGTTGTCTAATGTTCAGTTTCTTATTTCATATGTTGGCCTTGGCATATATATTAATGCCTACATATGCCTAATGAACTTATTCACGCGGGTCTCTTTGACAATAAAAATTACAGGCAAAGAAGAAGACGGGTGCTCGGATATGTATCCTTGCATAGATGCAAATAGCTGTCTAACAGAAGACCAGCTATCGTATATAAGGTTAGGACAACAATATTAGGAGTAATAAGCCAATAGGTTCATTAGCATGATAAATGAAGCGTCATTAGTATAACTCACACTACTAGGAACCAAAAACCAACTATAAATTACATAAAGCATAAATATGAATCCATCGGAGAGGAACGCTGAGAGAAGGATGCCAAGAAAAGACAACTGGGCTTGCAGAAGCACCACTTTCAAAGAAATTTAAACAGAGGATATCATTCTCTCAAAGTTTATTACCTGCATCAAGTCACTGAACCTTGAGCATGGCAATCTTCCTAGGGCTGTCAAACCTGCCACTGAAAGAAAAAAAACTGTCAGGAAAGCATACAATTTTGCTGGATATAATGATATATTATGTTGCACCATGTACATGGTATTTTATCCAGCAGAAATTGTAGGAATTTCGAAACCACTTAAAGTTGAACTTTGTAACAATTGTTTTCTTGGACTGATGTACTCTCTAAAAAAAATCGAAAGAGGAATCTATATGAGAAGTGCCATCAGCATAGTGAAAATGGCTCCTCCATAACAAATGATCATAGAAAAACTGCTTCTTTCGTAAAGGAGAATATCTTAAAGAAAAGGTGGCTTACCATTTTCTTATGGTATTCTTCTATGTCAAAAAGCAGGCCGTCTTCCATACTCAAGTTCTGAGAACTGAATGTAAATAGATGGTCATAATCAAGAATGGAGCAAGAACAGTAGTAATGTAAGCACTGAAATAATAATTGACAAAAGATGGTAGCACTTGTGTTTCTCACACCACTGAATCCTATTAGCAACTTGCAAACGTATAATACAACCACACCAACTAAATAATCCACCGGAGAACTTCGCCGAGTAATTAGCGTGTGCAAGGAAAATATTTCTCTGAACATAGATAAAGATCCCTAGCCTACACTACAGTTTAGATCTGAAAAAGCTCTAACCATTACATGTAGAACATCAAAATTAGGGCCCAATCCTCTGTAGAGCTATTTTTAGATCCACACACAGATCATAAGAGAGAGCTAGGAGAGAACATGCACATCACCTTGCTTGAGATGCGTTGGACATAACCAAACTCCATCAAATAAATTTGCAATAACCCACAAAAAGATCAGAAAGAATTGTCAAAAGAGAACCTTGAAACTTGTCTCACCTGATATACACGCAACAGTTGCGATCATTCTCCTTGAAAAATAAAATACACACAACGGCTATGGTTTACACAGTGAGGACAACAACATCAATGGTAATAATTCCAAATAATGACTGGCGACCTTTAAAAAATGTCAAGTAAGCTAGCACAAAGTATTTTGCAGCTCATAATTTAGCTTTCCATGTCATACTAACTAATTTCGAATATGTATTGGACACCCACTGTCAAAAAAAATGTACTGGACACCCCAATGCAGTGTTAGTTAGTAGTTATCATTCTTACTTTTAAACACCTATATTACTCCATACATAAAGTGTACTGCACATCTCTTGTTGACTGAACATTTATGTAGTATTATACAAAGCCAAAAGCATGTGCAAAGATAACCCCTTCTATGGACAATCATATAAGAATAGCAAAAGGTTTATCAATTCAACATTTCCCAGTTTTGAAATGACTCTAAAAAATATACGAATGGAAACATATATTTGACTGGGTGCTATAGGAAAAAAGATCCAACTGATCATTGAAAAGGTGATAAATCTCCAAAATTCAGAAAGTCGAATTATCTCTCAATTCTAATTATTGAATACACTTATTCTACTGTCAATTAGTTTCATCTCGTACAATATAGAATTTTATTTTACAACATCTTAGCATCGTATATACCATCTTAGTTCGAATTTAATGTAAAACAGAGAGTGATTCAAGGCCTCAGCTAGAAGTTCTTGAATGGCAGGAAAATAGCTGATATACGGGAAACATTTCTATGTACAAAAAAGTATCGTGGGGACCTAAATGGTCATCTGGTGGCATCGACAATATAAATGCAAATTTAAACACTTTGTTAGAGCAGACAATATTGATTGCATAGAAATATCATTTGCTAAATGTATTCCATAAAAATCTACAGTTTAATAAAAAATAGCATAGAGATTCCATATCCATATCTTTTTACTGGATAACTAATATGACTCAGCTCGGAGAGAACAAAAATACATTCAAATCAAAGCTTTGCCGGCACCAACTATAAGTGGATTCATCCAAATGCCGCAGGCTTCGATATTTAACTCAGATAAAAAAGATTATGACTCATCCATGTCTTCAGATATCAGTTTATTTGAATATGATCTGATAGAAACTGTATACAACATGTTAAAGTAGAAACAAAATTGCTCTGTTTTTCTCTAATAGTGACGATAATCATGGTTCTCTGCTCCTAGACAGAACTTAACATACTTTGTCAAGCTGAATGGCAAAGCTGCAAAATGCTCCTAGACAGAACTGATCATGCGGAAACCATGTGTATGCGATGACAACCAATCGCTGAACCTAAGCTTGTAAAATCAGTCACACATGTAGATCGAAGGAGTGAAAGAAGGGATATACCTCTTAAGAAACTTCAACACTATTCTCGACAGTCTAGGCCAGTCCAGGACAGGGCCTCACTCAGCAGCTCCGCAAGCGCAGTTCCATTTTGTGAAAGATGGCATTTTCCTACCAGGTTTCAGAATCTATACCAATATGGCAATATCTGTAAAATTCACGGATGACTGTAACATTGTGCTGCAGTATCCAACAGTATCACATAATGCATCTTCTGTAAGGTACGAAACAACACAGGTATCTTTACCTTATATTCCTGAAGAAAGGAAGGTCCATACTATCAAAATCCTCAAACAACACCAGACCAGTAAATGGGGAAACAAAACCTAAACAAAAAAAATCTTTATCTCAAAAGAAAATTTGAAGAACCAAATCAAGAAAATGCTGGACATATCTCAAAAGAAGATCACATGTAAATGAAGAAAAAGCCAACCAAAAGTACATGTGTTGCACATGTAAATGTTGTACAGATCTCCTGAGTAAGCATCTACCAAACTGTTCTCCCACAAACCTTGTATATCTATTGAAAGCAACTGCATCATTATACATTGCCATGAGGAATAGAATGAACAGAATCCATATCCAAAACCTTATCAGTGGATAAAAATGGAAAACAGTGACATATATTAGGAACCAGCTAGTGTAACTGAAAGGCAAACACAATTCAGGGTGATACAGTTCTACTGTAACTGAAAGGCAAATACGAATAAACAAAGGCAACGAAATGTAATATCTCAGATAGTTTTATAAATTGCAGTAGAATAAATTCAGAATTCTCAAGAGGATAATATTTAATTGCATTACCTTATGCGGTAAAGTATAACCATGGAAGCTCAACACCTAACATGAGAAATATCGATTAGCATTTCTGTGAACGATGGGAGAAGAAAAGTATGATCCAATTATTGCTAACATGAAAAATTAGTGAAGAACAATACAAAGATATCATATGTTTTTATTAGAACCAGAATCAACATGATAAGGATGCAAAGCCTACTCTCAGACATGTGATGAATAATGGAACACCAATTTGACAATCTTATTCATAGAAGCCAAGAATATAAAACGCAATGATAATTTTGTTAAACAACTTGCTTATTATCACAGAAGTATATTTATTTGAGAAATAGGGGCAATCTTCATATGGAGTTGGGGAAACTGCTAGAAAAATAGAGAGGATAAGCATACCTGCAACAGCCATGCAGTTCATGAACACCAATGGTGGCTGCTTGCCATTAGTGAATCTGCTAGACATCCAAGCACTACCTGCAAAATATAAAATTAAATCAGGGAGGAGCGAATCAAAAGGAGGAGCTCGTGTGGGGAGGACCAACCTGGATTTACCTGAGCATGTTATAAGCAAGAGGAAAATTAAGCAAATCATTAATATACTTGCTAGAATGGAAGGGAAGCCAGCCAAATCTGAACTGAAACAATGTCTTCGTGATTGGCGGAGGTAAATCCACGATTTCCAGACCATCACCCAGCCACCTCCTTCTTTTCCCCTTCAAAGACACTACAGGGAGAAGGGAAAACTAAGAGAGAGGCCCACGTCGAGGACGATGGTGACGATGCTGCTCCTCTTGCACCACGACCTCCCCATCTGCCTCCTTGTCTTGGCGTGGATCGAGTCAACGGCGCGGTGCGGCTCCTCCTGCACCAACCTCCCCATCTGCCTCCTTCTCTTGGCGCGACTGGAGGCAACGTCGTGGTGTGGCTCCTCCTGCACCACCGCGACCTCCCCACCTGCCTCCTTCTCCTGGCATGGCTCCGAATCGGCGATGTGGAAGCGACGGAGACGACAGCCCAGAAACCCTAGATCGAGAAATATCTGCTCTAGGTTTAGCAGCGAGGAGGCGCGTCGCATGTAGGTTGGGGAGGCCGGCAGAGAGGCCAGGGGCGTAGGTGGCGACCGGCTGTAGCTCCGTACCCGACGTCGCCTCCCGCTCCGCCACGCGCGTACGGCCGACGTCCCGTCGGCATGGAATGACGTGAAAAGACGATTTTACCCCTGGATTTTAACAGATTTATGACCCACCACGCCGTGACGTCCAGTCCCGCAGCGCACACGGAAAGCATCCACCCCACAGACTGCCATGCGGGCCCCCAAAAAATTGGGGCCACCAGCAGCGAGACAACGGATCTCTAGGCGTGTAGAAATTGACCGGCAGACTGGGGATCGCTAGGAAAAGGACGGCTAAGATCGCATCTGAATCCTATAGGACAGTCAGGAAGCTCTGAGCTCTGAAGAAAGCCCTGGTCCTAGCAAGGATGTTATCTTTAGATGCCGAGTGATCACGACCACATTTGCTAATAGTGAACTGTCCTAGATAGATGCATCATTTTTCCTTCTTGATTTTGGCTGCGGCTTGGCACTGAAACCGTGGTCTACAATGACTCTGCAACTTGGCGAGAAAGAAAGAAAAGAGCATGGCTTGGAATGACCGGGGCAGTTGGGGGGCAACAGTGCAGCAGGGTATGACAGGACGCGAGAGAAAAGAAGAGGATCAGAGTCAGACGCCGTCGGAGGCCTACACGTTGCCGTGTCGGCGGAGGAGCAGCGTGTTGGTCAACACCCTGTGGGCGACAGTAGGGCGGACGGAGCGGCCACACAAGGTACAATCTTCTCCCATCCCGAGCTCCGGTTCCGGACAGTCGACACGATCTGCGGCACGGACGGTACAGTACTACAGAGCGGTGCACTGTGTGGTCCGTGGGTTGTCCGTGTGCACGGAGCGGCCGCGAGTTTCGTGAATCTGCCTGCCACAAGGTTCGTACTACCACTGGCATCATCATCGTGTGTACTAGTAGTATCAATTCATTAGAGCATCTCCACCGGCGTCCAACTGCGTTCGCAATAGGTCTATTGGGCACGCCGGCACGAAATTTCCCCTGATAGTGTTTCCAATGGAAAAAAATGTTGCCGGCACGTCCCAATAGATTGTCCGGCAACCCCGCTTCGCGGCTAGATTCTAGGGACGCAACCGAGCGTAACGGCAACAGCGCTCATATACTAGTGTACTAGAACCTCTGGCATCATCATCGTGTACTAGTGTCATGAATTCATTAGCGCTCCTGATTAGGAGGAGGACTGCCTGCATTGCTGCTTTCACACTTTGTTTACTAGGGATCGGTGTGTCAAAATGTAAGGCTGATTGTACGATGTCGTGCAACCAAGCCGGCCTAGCAGCAGCTACACACACTCTTTGGGGCTTCACAAGTACTGCTAGGAACTTGGGACTGAATGCTTTTATGGAAACCTTTGTTCCCTTCCTAACAACTCACAAGCACATTCTTTTCTTTTAGTTTCTTTCTTTTTTTTACTAGAAAAGGTGAAATAGGCCTCTTGTCCAAAGTGAAAAGAGCCAAAGAGAAACGTTTTTTACTAGCCCCCACTGATAAATGGCTAAGGTTACATGAGACCCCCACGGTGCTGACCAAATCATGGAGCCCAATCATCACATTCGGGGCAAATCGATTACGGAAAGCGAGAAAAGGAAGCCGCGACTACTTTTTTCTGGTATGCTAGCTAGGCTTACTAGTTCATGAAATTGTTGCACAGCTCGTAGGTGTGGAGTTGCTGGCCGCTGTGTAGGAGACACTGGCATTAATGAGCTACACTCTTGTACTGGTTGGCGATAGAATCAGCGCATCATCTTTCGGAGCCTGGAGAAATGAATGGTGAATATTTCACACGAGTTGTACCCTTTACGGCGCATAGCTAGGGGATACGGGTAAGCAACACTCGCAATTTCAAATTTCTACCGCGTAAATCAGGATTGCTGCATTTATACGTCATGCGATTATCGCTAGACGTGCAAATTCGAAAAACGGTGGAGCACGCCAGGCCACCGTAGTCGTTCTATTTCCTCGTGCTCGTCGTCTTGTCTCACGAACATCTCCTTTCGAGCAGTTTGTTCTTGCAATAAGCTGTAATACCTTCAAGATGTCAACACGTTCGGGGAGCAATGACACACGCCGGACAACTAGATCCATAGGGGGCGACTACAGCGTGGGAGAGGTGGCGGATATAGTCGACAGTGTGGCGGAAGATTGATCGACCCGAAATCGTGCCTCCCACCTTTTCTATATAGACATCCCTAATATGGTTCTACCTTGAGTCTGAGTAGGATTCAATGCCTAGCTTAATTCGACTTTAATTAGGCTTTCAAGTTCCGACCTCTTAACCCTATAAGTTTATGCAAGTTTCGACATGATGACAGAAGTACTCATATTCGGTCAATAGTTGCTAGTGGGCTCTAGCACAAGACTTGTCAACAGCTAAACGCACATACAGATCATATCCGACGGGCCATCGTAACGTTATGTACATGGGAAGCTCTTTTCATTGAAAAATGAACTTCAAGATCAAGTGCATGTGTACATTGTCTTTCAGTCTCATCCTTTTTAAAATTGTTTGTGTGCAAATAAAGTCCCATAATTTGTTGCAATTTGTGACAGGGATACCGCATCGAACAGTGTTGTGCTGTATACGATGGCAACATGTGTATAATGTGGCACGTGGAGATATATCAACGAGTCAGGAAAGCGAGTGGATGTCCAATGCTCGAAGGAGCTAGTAACTTTGCACTGTTGATGCGGCCAGCCAAATCTCCTCCGTATATCGACGCCGGCTGCCTGCCTGTCCGTCTCCCACTGTTGGTGATTCAACAGGCCGTGCATTATGATGTTGGAGTGGATCATGTTTTCGTTACTTGAGTTCTACCCCAAGAATCTGCCCTTTTTTGCCTATCTAAAGCTGGAAGATTGTGTCCGGTTGGCCGGGGTCGGGGCTGTAGTGCGGCTAACAAACGGCTAACAGGAATTGAAAGAAGTTCAATGTTTAATTACCTCATCAAGCAGAGATGCCTTACCTGTGGAATATTGATATACCAGATAAGCATATTATCTGTCCAAGACTCCAAGGTGGCAAGAAAACACATGTCCTTTTGCTTTTTTTTCTTCTGAACATCTCCACAGCTGACAGCCCTAAACATTGTAGTTGTCGTATATTCGTATGCGTACATCGGTACATACTACATACATACATGCATGTCGGCGAATGGACCCTGAGCTCATGGGGGGTGGATACATGGATCTTGGATGCATATATATGCAACAGAAACCTACATAGACGATCAAATGTGTAGACGGCCGCCGGTCGGCCATCAACTTTTTTAGCTTGGGCAAGCTAATCGGAACGCTAGCTTTCGGCATCCGCCGCTAAGATAAGTGGAGCTAGATCAGCGGACGGAACACGGATGCCGGATGCGCAGCGAGGTAACCTCAGCCTCACACTTTTTTTTTTTGTTGCTATATTGCGAAAATTAAAATGGTCTCTGATCGTTCTAAAAATAATTATGTAATCCAATCAGTTTCTGTTTCTTTAATTGTACGAAATTTGTACAAATGTGTACCATTTTCAATAGGGATTTATTTGTTGAATGATGCTGCCTTGTTTGAACAAACGATGCCCATAGCATGGTTGAGATCCATAAGAACTTTATTCCTGATGAATTTTCCCTACGGGACTTCTGAACTGTGATAAACTGTTTTGCAAGCTAATCTGTTTGGGGTTACACCTAAACTTGTTAGGTAAGCTAAGAGAGAAAGGGTATCAGAAGCAGAACTGCCATACTTGTTTGGAGTTACATCTGAACAGCACGCAGCTACAGAGAGGTTGAGAAACGGACATGTGCATGAACAGAACATGGGCTGATTAAGCTGTTAGATGGACAAATCTACTGGTGATATTTTTTGGGGGCAAAAGAAACAAGCAGTGCCTGAATTGAAAAGGACACAAATACAACGGCAAAGATGAGAATCAATTCAAGTGTGCATACCCCACAAAGGATATTATTTTTTTACCTAGTTTACAACCAGAAATTTTTGTTGCAATGTCGAACAAGTGGCCAAAATAACATGCTACCACAAACAACATTCCTGATAAAATCCAGACAATAAAAGTAGAGTGTAACACTTAAAACTTTTAGACCAAAATGGGACAAGTGGCAGGAGTTGTGCCAATGTTTTGCTAACCACACTTCAAAACCTTCAGATCAAAACGTCTAAGTGGCAGGTGCCTTACCAAGCCTTGCTTCTGCGCTTAATTCTTGCCTTGGCCACGCCTAGGTGGCACAACCGTCCACCCATCAGCATCAGGGGTAGGCTTGGAAGGTTTTGGCTTAGCATCAGGGGTAGGCTTGGAAGGTTTTGGCTCAGCATCAGGGGCAGGGTTGGAAGGTTTTGGCTCATCTACCGCCATATCATCTGACATAGATTCTTCATCTCCCCCCATGGATAGCTCATCATCATCGTCCGAGCTATCATCGTCATCATCAGTAACCATCTGCTCATGAGAAGAGGAAAATTAGCTACAGGGGCTCTACTCTGAGTCAAAGATACATGAATAAGTAAACCCAATCGCTTTTAACTTATGCAATGCGATACTGTAAATAGTTCATGGATCTCCACGGAATCAGTGGTAACGACTGAGGACCACTTCAGAGAACAAGTGTATATACATGGTTACTCAACATATAAGTATGTCCCCAAACAACATCTACCAGTTCTAAATAGAAAGAAGTGTTAAGATCCGCATGTTAAGAGAAAAAAAACACACTGAATCTAGCATTTTCCAATTATCCCCGATGAAGCAACATACAATCATATACATGGTTACTCATCATATAAGTATGTATCCAAACAACATACAATCCCCGAACGAATTATCAAACCGGTCTTGGAAGTGAACTGTGAGAGAACACCGTCGATTCTAGGTTGCAGCATTACTGAGCTCAGATGTGAGAAGATAAGCAACACAAATTACACAAGCTAAAACTAAACTTGAACTACCTTTTTACTTTGGGAAACAGCATTTCACTGAGGACGTGTATTCCTTAATTTCTCAACTGATGAAAAGTTGCTTTGCACGCATTCTTCATGCATTATCAATAATTGTTCAGCAACCTGTTTGACACAAAAAACCATTGAATTAATAAACATGCATTGTACCATTTATGCGCAAACAGAAAACAACTTTTACACAAACTGACAGAAGCAGTACATTCCGACTTGATTATGGCTAAGAAGCTTCAGGTTTTTTACTGGATAAGCTAGAGATGAAAATGGGGAGGGTTGACCCATCGACCAGCTGATCATTTAAAATAGTGGAAGAAGGGCAACAGTAGCGACCCTCAAATACAATAGGTGAACTGGGCCAGCCACCTAAAACCCTGAAGGTTGGTCAGAGCAGATCAACCCTTTTAGCTACACCAACAAGTACTTAATCAGAGTACTTAATCAGATATTCATTACTTCGACCTAGCTCAGGACCTACAGCTGGGCTAAACATGACAGAAAGAAAAATTAATTACCTCCTCAACGCTACCATCCTCAAAGTCAGCATTGAAGGATTCAGATATGCTGTCAAACATCATATCCTCCAAGTCATCATAATAATATGGACCTGGAATAAACCTAATGAATATCAGATGCAGAAGCATGCATAGAAAGAGTGAAACTAATAAAAAAATCAAACCCTCAAACATAGAGCAGAAACAACTAAGCCATGCCAAGATCACATCTTGCACCTATGCTACAGATAAAATTACAAAAAATCTTAAAAAAAGAGAATGCAACATATATTGTAGTATTTCTCACAATTAGAAAGATTCTCACCTAAGATGGAGTGCAAACACAAATAGAATGCTGTGTCAAAAATTATGTGCATGAAAACTAAAAATCAACACAAGTAAATGATGAACAAAATACAGAAGCTCAAATTTTGAAATGCGTACGAAATTTCAAACTGACTTCTTTCCTATTCGACAACATGGCTCTAATATATCGCAATATTGTACCTAAATTGAATTGTTTCGTTCAGACTTTGGAGTCGGTGAAACTCTGAACCGAAACTGGCACAGAACCAAGCAACTCAAATCCTCTCTAGAACTATCCGAATTGAACAGTGCCTACAGATCGAATGTGCCATCCTCCTATCGCCGAGTTCAGTGAGGCTGACTTAAAATTGGACGAAGAAACGCCTTTCCTACCGGATCCCGCGCAGAGTTCCGTCATGTGAGGCAATAATATGAGGAGGATAAAGGGGAGGAGGAGTGGATACCCTTGGAGTTGGCGAACCAGGAGAAGATGGAGACGGCGAGCTGGTCGGCCTTGGCGCGGGAATCGTGGCCGCCCCACTCGTTCTCCACCGCCATCTGCAGGGCCGTCCAGCGCCCTAATACTAACCGGATACCCTCCTGGAGCGCCGCAGCCGCCTGGGGCGAGAGCGGCCAGCCGCCGCTAGTGGAAGCCGACATGGTGCTGCGAGCGCTCTAGGGTCGGGCGGGTCTTGCCGTCGATGATGGAGTTTTCTGGGTCGTCGCGGAGAGGTTGGAGGGACCGGCCGGGGAGATGGGAGGTTGGAGGCGGCAGGGGAAGGCGAAGGCGGCGCTAGCGGCAGACGGACACGATATAGGGTTAGCTTCGTCTTGTTGGGCTTGGGCTCAAAGTGGACTCTCGTTTGTTGGGCCTCTTGCGATCTACCAACAAATAGTGTGATACCTCAACCAGCAATCGCGTTGATTTCCCTAAAAAAAAGCAATCGCGTTTTTTTTTTGGTGCACTAGAGTTTTATCACCACTAATATAAAAAGGGTGAGTCTGTCAGATCCGGAAGATCTTGACCGTACAGAAGGTGAAATCCAACGTCTCACATGCTCCCAATGTTGTATGATGTGCCACGACAAATCATCCTGGAAACAATGCCACTAATTGCCCCCTAATCCCGCAGGTGTCATCCAAATTATGATAACCGTAGCTTCCGCACAACCATCTCCATCCCCGCTCCGCCTTCACGCCTCCAGTCATCTCCGCCTGCGCCAAAGCCAGCTGCGTCTGGAGCGACTCCACCTGCCGCTGCAGCGACGTGATGGCGCCCACGCAGCCGTAGATGGGGTCCCTCACCCGCACGTTCGCCTCGTACATCAGGCTGCTCACCGCGTCCCCACGGTGCTCCACCGGCACCTCCTGCGGATTCAGTTCAACATCATGTTTCATAAGAGAAAATACAGTGCTGCATGTTTGGTGCAGCCGAAAGTTTCTGAATTTTTTTTCACATAGCTTAGCCGAAAGTTTCTGAAGATGACTGCCGCAGAGTGAACTAGGCCGTACAATGCTGATTGACTGTTCGGATGGTTTATGGATCACATGGGAGAAGCTTTGATTTAGAGATACAGCCAAGACAAGGCCTAGTCGATTTAATAAGAACCTATCAAAGCAGGCATATCTATGGGAACTATTAGAGATAGAGATAGCTGATAGCTGTTTATAGAGATCGGATTGATCCGATTGATTGGCAGGATCGGTTGTGATCCTTGCCTTGTCTTGTACGATACGTTGTACCTGTTGTTATATAACATGGAAGCCCCACGACGGGTTTACTGCGGCAAATACTGTTTTTGACTTGGTATCAGAGCCAAGGTCTCGAGTTCGAGTCCTGGTTTGCGCAATTTGTTCTAAAATTGTTGCGGCCCCCTCTTTGTCCACGTATAGGCCTCTTGAGCCATACCTCTGAGACTCGCGCGCCGTCGCTCTCTTCCAGTTGCACGTGTTGGCCTCTCCCTCCCCGAGTCACACGTGAGAGGGGTGTTGAAGTGTATAAGTGAATTGGCTGGCCCTTTCCATCAGATCGGTCTTTTGGAATAGTGGCCAGCGCATGAAGCTTGGCATGGTATCAGAGCGGAAGTGTTTAGAATCCAAACTTCAGCCTGTCGCGTTTCCTTTGCATGAACCAGCTATTCAGAATACCGACACGCGCATTTATGACACTACCTTGTTACCGGTTGATCCGCCTGGTTTTTCTTCTGGTGTTCGTGTGCAGGGACAACAGGTTGTGATCGACGTGCAGCCTTCGTCAGGACCGATCGATCTGCATGAGCATGCCTCGTCGTCCGCGTCAGGCCCAGAGCCTGGGATCGGCCATGCTGGGCCGTCTGCCACGTCGGCGACCGACCGTGCTCCACCACGGTCTCCTGATGGGCCGGTTTTCTCCGCCTCGTCGCCCGGCGCTTCGCCCTCCCCTGATGGGCCCTCGTCGCCCGGCGCCTCGCCCTCCCCTGATGGGCCCTCATCGCCCGTTGCTGGGCCATCCAGGCCAGCGCCTGGTGCTTCTGCTGACGCCTCCACGCAGGCTGCTTCGTCGTCTGCGCCTGATGGTGCTGCTGACGGCTCTGTTGCTCCAAAGCAGCACACCATGACCACTCGCCGTCGTGCTGGAGTGCACCGGCCGTGGGTTCCTAAAGATGGCACGGTGCGCTACAATCCGTATCGCCGTGGTGCGTTCCTTGCTGTTCCGTCCTCTCACCGCACTGCCCTGTCTGAACCCGAATGGAGGACTGCCATGGAAGAAGAGTTCGATGCACTCATCCGCAATCAGACATGGTCGCTTGTTCCTCGTCCCCCTGGCACTAATATTGTCGGCAGTAAGTGGATTTTCAAAACCAAGTTTCGTCCGGATGGTTCCGTGGATAAGCACAAGGCTCGCTTGGTCGCTCGTGGTTTTACTCAGCAGCATGGCATCGATTATCATGATACATTCAGTCCAGTGGTCAAGCCTGTCACTGTTCGTCTTGTCCTCTCCCTGGCTGTCTCTCGTGGTTGGTCGCTTCGTCAGATTGATGTCAGCAATGCTTTCCTCCATGGTTTTCTTGAGGAGGATGTTTATATGCAGCAGCCGCCTGGATTTGAGGACTCTCGCCACCCTCATCATGTTTGCAAGCTTCAGCGGGCTCTCTATGGGCTCAAGCAGTCCCCTCGAGCCTGGTATGCTCGTCTCAGTGACAGATTGCTTCAGCTTGGTTTCATTGCCAGCAAGGCCGACACCTCCTTATTCATCTTTCATCATCAGGGGGTCACCATTTTTATGCTTGTTTATGTCGATGACATTGTGATTGCTGGTTCTTCTGCTGCCGCCATTGAGCGTTTGAACCAGACTCTGTCCAACACTTTTCCTATTAAGGATCTTGGTCGGCTAGAGTATTCCTTGGGTATTGAGGCTGCTTATAAGTCAGGTGGTATGGTGCTTACTCAGCACAAGTACGCATTGGATTTATTGCATCGCGCCAACATGGAGAACTGTCGACCCGTTCCTACTCCTCTGTCTGCCACCGACAAGCTCTCTCGTGAAGTTGGTGATCCTCTTGGCACTGATGATGTTTTCCGGTACAGGAGTCTTGTTGGCGGTCTTCAGTATCTCACATTGACGAGACCTGACTTGTCTTTCGCTGTGAACAAAGTCTGCCAATACTTGTCACAGCCGACCACAGCTCACTATGAGGCAGTCAAGCGTATTTTGCGCTATGTCCAAGGCACAGTCTCCACTGGTCTTCGTATTCAGTCATCCACTTCTTCTGTGCTTAACATATACACTGATGCTGATTGGGCGGGTTGTCCGGATGACCGTCGCTCTACCAGTGGTTTCGCTGTCTTCTTTGGACCTAATCTCATCTCCTGGAGCTCTCGCAAGCAGCCCACGATCTCTCGATCCAGCACTGAGGCTGAGTACAAGGCATTGGCGAATGGCACTGCCGAGGCGATATGGATTCAGTCTCTTCTCAAGGAACTTGGTGTGCATCAGCCCCGGCCTCCCATTCTATGGTGTGATAATCTTGGCGCCACCTATTTGACAGCTAATCCAGTTTTCCATGCTCGTACCAAGCATATTGAGATCGATTTTCATTTTGTTCACGAGAAAGTTGCAGCTGGTGCACTTGATGTGCGATTCATCGCTTCTGGAGATCAGTTGGCTGACGTTTTCACTAAACCCGTCACACAACCTGTACTCCGTCATTTTAGTTCCAATCTCAACCTTGTACACGACGGTTTAGATTGAGGGGGAGTATTAGAGATAGAGATAGCTGATAGCTGTTTATATTCCATGTATAGAGATCGGATTGATCCGATTGATTGGCAGGATCGGTTGTGATCCTTGCCTTGTCTTGTACGATACGTTGTACCTGTTGTTATATAACATGGAAGCCCCACGACGGGTTTACTACGGCAAATACTGTTTTTGACTGGAACATACTGATGAAAGATATGGAGATCTAATTGGTAGCTAGGCATGTCTTTGGGCAATCTGATCATTCAGTTCAGCATCATGTTTCATAAGAAAAAAGACAGTGCTGCATGCATGTTTGGTGCAGCTCAAAGTTTCTGATTTTTTTTTCCGCGTAGCTTAATTAGGATGATGCATGTGCATTGCTTGTCTGAAGATGACTATCGCAGAGTGAGAACTAGGCCGTGCACTACTCATTGACTGTTCCATGGTTTATCGATCACATGGGAGAAGCTTTAATAAGAACCTATCAACTGTAATAGCATGCATATCTACGGGAACATACAGATGAAAGATATGGAAAATCTACTCACACATGGAAGGTATGGAGTTGTTGGTAAGTGGTAACTAGGCATGTATTGGGGCAGTCTGATGATTTAACCTGGTCACTGTCTCACACATGTTCGATCGCTTCAGGGATAGGGATGACCCCAGTGAGCAGTGAAAGTAGGATGTTGGTGCCCATGCTTCATGATTCTTCATGCGTATGCATGTTGTGGTCAAACATAGAAAAGAAAATGCATATGTGAATTGAACTTTAATCGCCTTTAACAATTCAAAATTCAATCTTTTTTGGATCAATTCAATATGTCAAAGTCTAGAGAGATGAACTGTGCAGTTTAGCAAGAGTGTACTACTCCCTCAGTCCGGAAAAGGATGTTTTGGATTTGTCTAGATTCGGATATATGTAGATATGTTTTAGTGTACACATACATCCGAATTTGGATATATGGAAGACATCATTTTCCAAACGGAGGGAGTAATATGTAAGATCAACAAAGCTGGGACTGGAAGGAATATTAGTCAGATGTCTGTATGTAAAGAACCGCATTTTCTTTACGATTAAACAGCACATGATGAGAATATCTAATCTTAACTGGCGAAACATGGTACTCACTCCGTACAAAAATAAGTGTCTTCAAGTTTGATTAAAAGTGGAGGTATCTAGTAGATACCTCCACTTTTAATCAAACTTGAGACACTTATTTTTGTACGGAGGGAGTATGTTCTAGCAGTAGCATGGCTCCGCCACTAGGAGAAACTTGCTAACTATGTATGCAGTGAAGCTGCTATTTTTGTCAAAGCAGAGTTGCTGTCCGCTTGTCAGATCGCATGTACAAACTGTAGGCTAAACCAAAGAAGAAAGGCAATCTCGGACTGAAGCTTTGGTTACAGTAAAAAAAAGACTGAAGCTTTGGTGCCCAATCAAAGTAGATAATGAACCGACAAAGCTCTGAATACTAGAACTAGCAACTTCTCCCTGAAAAACTATTTCCAGAAAAAATCGGATGCACGGCCAGGCAGAAGCGCCAGATCAGTAAAGTCGAAGTAGACTGAAGCTTTGGTGCCCAATCGAAATTGATGAACCGACAAAGCTCCGGATTTTAGAACTAGCAACTTCTGCCTGAAAATATAATCTCTGCGTCGTCTTTCGTCGTAAGAACTACCTCCAGAAAAATCGCATGCATGGCCAGGCACAAGCAAACGCATCCATCTCTCTAGCGGAGAAACAGAGCAAACGTACGAATACAGAACAGAGTGGAATTAATGGTGTCACACACGCACGCGCGCGATCAAGTACGTGCGTAGGTGGGTGCAGCGAGCGAGAGCGTGGTATGTACCTGGAGGAGCTTGCTGATGTTGCTGGCGCCGAAGACCTTGTGCACGCTGGCGAACCTGTGCGGCTCCGACGAGGGGAAGTAGGGCGCGAAGACGCACCCCGGCGAGCACCGGCGGCGCAGCAGCTTGCACGCCGCGCACGGCGAAGGGGACCCTCCGGCGCCGGGCTGTCCCTGCCTGCCGCCCGTCGCCGCCACGACGACGACGTCCTTCATGCCGCCGTACGTCCGTCCACGAGCCTCGATCTTCCTTGGCGCGTGCGTGCGTGTGCCGCCGGACGGGAGGAGCACGTAGTTGCAGTCTTGCAGTGTGGTGCAGGTGTGTAGCCAGGAGGACAGGGGCAGGTGATGGAAGCCTTTTTTAGAAGATCGAGGAGAGGGAGAGGGGAAAGAAAGGTGACGCGGCGCAGGAGGAAGATGAGGAGCGGCAGTTGGGGTGAGGCTATGGTTTGGGGAGACAGAGATCGTGCCGCAGCCTTTGTACTATCGGTACCCAGCACCCGTCTGCCGGCACTGTCTCTCTTGTCTCCTCACCACCCTTTGACTGGCCAAGAGATCACCCCGACTGTTTGTTTGTTTGTTTCAGTGGAGTGCAGACTGCAGAGCAGAGAAGGCAGCACACAATGCCGGGCTCTGAGCGTGCAATGGCACGCATGCTAGTAACTGAGCGTGTACAATTAGTACTGTTTTTTATGTTTGTTTGTCTTCGCGAGGCGCTTTTGGACTGAATTATGTGAGAATGAGTGTTCCACTGAATTTCTGCTAGAATGAACTTGGTGCGAGCTGTTGTGGAACATGCCATGCATAGTGATGCCGATAGAGTGGTTTGTCGGTGGATTTACATTACATGCACCAGTAATAATAACGACAGACACATCAAAATCTCGGTCCTCAGTGTTGCTTCTTTCTTTCCGCAGCGGGGACATCTTTTCAAGGACGGATCGATCGGTTTGCTTGGTGAATGCATGATGGGCCGATGTACGTACAAGATGTGGAGGGCCAGGCCCTGGCGCGGCGCCCTCAGCGTCAACAAAAAATACTGGACATCTTTTTGTCTATACCGTGGTGATGGGCACTTGATTAGCCGTGCGTCCTCCCTCGGCGCTTTGGGAGACAGACACTAATCCAACCTCCGCATCATCGAGCCCTTTTTTTCCACTGCATGCGCTGCACACACACAGAGTAGGAATAGTACGCTCGCCTTGCTTGCTGGTGAAGGAAGCGAGGCGATCGAGCGGCCGTCGCTATGCGCAATCGATCGCGCGCGGCATCGATGTCGTCAATGACGAGTGATCACGACCACATTTGCTAGGTAGGACGCCTTGCTAATACTGTAGTGGACTGTCCTAGATAGATGCATCGTTTTTTTTCTTCTTCTTGATTCTGCAGCGGCTTGGCACTGAAACCCTGGTCTACAATGGCTCTCTGCAACTTGGCGAGAAAGAAAGAAAATAGCATGGCATGGAATGGAATGACCGGGGCAGTTGGGGGGCAACAGTACAGTGCAGTGCAGTGCAGCAGGGCGAAAAGGACGCGACAGAAGAGAAGAGGATCATATCTCCGGCGGGCAGGAGGATCAAGGTCTGACGCCTTCGGAGGCCGACACGGCAATGGTCAACACCCTGTGCTGCTGACAGGCATGGCCCGCGCGTCACAGGTCTGACGCCTTCGGAGGCCGACACGGCAATGGTCAACACCCTGTGCTGCTGACAGGCATGGCCCGCGCGTCACAGGTCTGACGCCATCGGAGGCCGACACGGCAATGGTCAACACCCTGTACAATCTTCTCCCATCCCGGGCTCTCTCCGGTTCGATCCGGACAGTCGACACGATCCGCGGCACGGACGGCACAGTGCCGTGTACTGTCGCTTGCTTGTCCGTGTGCACGAACCGGCCGCGAGTTTCGTGAATCTGCCACAGGTTCCTACTACTTCCGGCATCATCATGTAGTAGTGTCACGAGTTTATTATTAGAACATCTACACTCGAGGCGTTCAAGCGGCCGTCAAAGTCGTTTGGGGCGTGCCGGACCAAAATCGGCTCCCACTCGTGGTCCGGCACGCCCAGCCCACGCCCTTCGCTTGGGGAGCCGATAGACTGCGCCGGACGAAATGGAGCGCGTCGTCACATCGGCCTCCGACGCGCGGGCCATGCCTGTCAGCAGCACAGCGACCTCGCCCGACGGTGGCCAAAGCCGCGTGTCGCGTGGCCACGCCTCGTTTTCCCAGCCGGCGGTCGCAGTGAGCCGTCGCGTCCCACTGCTCGGCGGCGTCAATGCGGCGCGCCTTGAATTCAAGGGCAGTGGCGTTAATGCCACCGCACTCCGGCGACCATAAAAGGCCTCGCCTGTCGCTCATGTTCTGACACATCGCCCTCGCAGCCGCACACCTCGCCCCTCGCAGTCGCCGTCACAACCCCCGCCGCTCTCGTTCTGACACATCGCCCTCGCAGCCGCACACCTCGCCCCTCGCAGTCACCGTCGCAACCCCCGCCACCGCGAACTAAGAAGATGGCCGGAAGCTGGAGGCGTGGCGGCGAAACGGCTTCCCGCCGCCCACTCTCCTCATCGAGCAGGCGGAGGCGCTACGGGAGAACGGCTACCCGTTGCCGCCCGACATTCGCGTCCAGTTCATCGCCCATTACTGGCGGAAGCTGACGCCGGAAGAGCGTGAGGACCCGCGTTGGGATCCAGAGCACCCGGCGAACTTTGCGCACTACGAGGCGGCATAGCAGCGCCTCTTCGACGAGGAGATGAAACCGTGGGGACAGGCCGGGAGCGCCGCCGCGGGACAAGAACGTCGCCGGGCGCAAGGCGTTCTAGGGCGTGCCCGGGCGCACGCTTGATGCCGTCATGGAGCACATCCGCAACGGCGGGTCTCTCCTCCAAACGCTGGTGCCTCCTCCGGCAAGCCGCTGGGCACCGCGGACGGGGTCGTCCTCTTCCGCTCGGCGTCGTCCTCCTCGCACTCCGCGACGTCCTCCTCCCGTTCCCGCTCGTCACCGCTGCTCACGCCGAAGCCGGAGCAGATGAAGGTGAAGCCGGAGCCGGAGCTGTCGTCGCTCCTCGCCGAGCTCATCGCGGCGAAGGCGGGCACGGACGACGACGCCATCGCGCAGGCCGTCGTCGCCGCGTCCATCGATGACGTACCGCCGCTCAACGGGCCCGCTGCCTGCGCGTGGGTCGGTGTTGGAGCACGCCAAGGCCAATGGTGTGCCCTACTTCGACCTCACCGGCGACGACGGCGCAGGGCCTAGCAGCGTCAAGGAGGAGGACGGCGGCACAGGGACCAACGGCGACGCCGCCAGCGTCAAGAAGGAGGAGGACTACATGGCCTTTAGGCGCCGCTACCGCCGCCATTAGATTAGGTTTAGTTTAGATTTAAATTTCGCCAATTTTCATTCAAATATGTAAAATTTTCTAAAATTTAAATGAAATCTGTCGAACTTTTATTTTGCAAAAATCCGCCGCTAGTGGGGAGCGACGGCGCCCATAGGCAAAAGGCCGTCCGGACGGCGCCCATTGCGCCTGTCCGGAAGGACTTTGGACGGCCATTTGGTCACCACGAGTGGAGATGCTCTTAGCACTCCTGATTAGGAGGAGAATCTGCTTGTGTGGTGTGTCAAAAATGTAGGCTGCTTGTACGATGTCGTGCAACCAAGCCGGCCTAGCAGCAGCTACACACGGCTCTTTGGGGATTGACAAGTACTGCTAGGAACTTGGGACTGAATGTTTTTATGGAAACTTTTGTCAAACTCCTCACCTCACAAGCACCGGAGAATACTCGGAGAAGCTGCTTTTCCTTGGGCACGATGTTTTGACTCGTAGGTATAGATTTACCTATTATGAAGAAAAAAATACTTTTAGAATGTCAAAAAATTCTAAATAAAAATGTACGGTGTACATCCGAAAATTCTATATTCGCACACAAAATTTCATTAAAAAAAGACTTTTTTTGTGGCAGGGCAAAAAAGACAAATAAATGTTCAGTGAAAATTCATTTTGGAGCACCGGAAATTTGTCTTTTTTACACATGCCAGAAAAAAATGTCATTTTTTCACGAAATTTCTTGTGTGAACATAGAATATCGGGGTGTACATCCGAAATTTTTGCTTGAATTATTTTGACATTTTGGAATGTCATTTTTTTAGTAGTGGGTGCATCTACACCTATTAGCCAAAGAAAAGATGATTTCCCTTTCCTTTCTTTTTCGTTTAGTTTCTTTCCTTGTGTAGAAAAGGTGAAATAGGCCTCTTGTCCAAAGTGAAAAGAGCCAAAGAGAAACGTTTTTTACTAGCCCCCACTGATAAATGGCTAAGATTACATGAGAACCCCACGGTGCTGACCAAATCATGGAGCCCAATCATCACATTCGGGGCAAATCGATTACGGAAAGCGAGAAAAGGAAGCCGCGCTACTTTTTTCTGGTATGCTAGCTAGGCTTACTAGTTCATGAAATTGTTGCACAGCTCGTAGGTGTGGAGTTGCTGGCCGCTGTGTAGGAGACACTGGCATTAAAGATCTACACCCTTGTACTGCTTGGCGATAGAATCAGCGCATCATCTTTCGGAGCCTGGAGAAATGAATGGTGAATATTTCACACGAGTTGTACCCTTTACGGCGCATAGGGGATACTGTTAGGCTACACTCTCGGAATTTCGAATTTCTACCGCGTAAATCAGGATTTGCTGCATTTATACGTCATGCGATTATTACTGGACGTGCAAATGCCAAAAACGGTGGAGCACGCCAGGCCACTGTAGTCGTACTATTTCCTCGTGCTCGTCGTCTTGTCTCGTGAATGGCTCCTTTCGAGCAGTTTTTTTTTTTTTTTTGAAACGAGGCAAAAGATTTGCCATTTCATTAATTAAGATGCAGTTTGTTCTTGCAATAAGCTGCAATGCCTTCAAGATGTCCACACGTTCGGGGAGCAATGACACACGCCGGACAACTAGATCCACAGGGGGCGACTACATCGTGGGAGAGGTGGCGGATATGGTCGAGAGTGTGGCGGAAGATTGATCAACCCTAAATCGTGCCTCCCACCTTTTCTATATAGACATCCTAATGTGGTTCTACCTTAGAGTCTGAGTAGGATTCAATGCCTAGCTTAATTCGACTTGAATTGGGCTTTCAAGTTCGGACCTCTTAACCCTATAAGTTTATGCAAGTTTAGACATGATGACACAAGTACTCATATTCGGTCAATAGTTGCTAGTGGGCTCTAGAAAGACCTGTCAACAGCTAAACACACATACATATCATATCAGACGAACCATCGCAACGTTATGTACATGGGAAGCTCTTTTGGTTGAAAAAATGAACTTGAAGATCAAGTGCATGCATGTGTACATTGTCTTTCAGCCTCATACTCTGTACCTTTTTTAAAATTGTTTGTGTGCAAATAAAGTCCCATAATTTGTTACGATTTGTGACAGGATACGGTATCGAACAATGTTGTGTTGTATACGATGGCAACATGTGTATAATGTGGCACGTGGAGATATATCAACGAGTCAGGAAAGCGAGTGGATGTCCAATGCTCGAAGGAGCTAGTAACTTTGCAGTGTTGATGCGGCCAGCCAAATCTCCTCCGTATATCGACACCGGCGGCCTGCCCGTCCGTCTCCCACTGTTGGTGATTCAACAGGCCGTGCATTATGATGTTGGAGTGGATCATGTTTTCGTTACTTGAGTTCTACCCCAAGAATCTGCCCTTTTTTGCCTATCTAAAGCTGGAAGATTGTGTCCGGTTGGCCGGGGTCGGGGCTGTAGTGCGGCTAACAAACGGCTAACAGGAATTGAAAGTGTTAGATGTATATTGATGTATATTTACTGTTCACCTTACACATGTACATGTACTTGGGCTTTGCCCCCTGGAATGAACAGTTGCACACATCTCCCTCTGTGCCTATTGTTCCTCCTCCACCTCCGCCTCCGCCGAGTCTCCCGGTTTCTGATACACCTCCGCCACCACCCTCCCCTCCTCCTTCCTCTCCACCTACCACTCCTGCGTGTCCTCCCCTTTCTCCCTTTCCTCTCCACTACACTCGTCGTCCTCGTGCTGTGGATGACTCCTCTGACATACCCTCTACTTCCGGCGCGCCACCTTCCCCGTCTACACCGGTTCATAACCTTCGTTCTCGCCCTTCCTTACGGTCTCCTGCTCGCTATTCTCCTTCCCAGTACGGTCTTTCTGCTACTGTTGAGCCCACCTCCTATCGGGATGCCATGGCTCAGTCTGAGTGGCAGCTTGCGATGGCTGAGGAGATTGCTGCACTTGAGCGCACTGGCACATGGGACCTTGTTTCCCCTCCTCCTGGTGTTCGTCCCATCACTTGCAAGTGGGTCTATAAGATCAAGACTCGCTCCGATGGTTCTCTTGAGCGTTACAAAGCTCGTCTTGTGGCTCGTGGCTTTCAGCAGGAGCAGGGACGCGATTATGATGAGACATTCGCTCCTGTTGCCCACATGACCACAGTTCGCACTCTTCTCGCTGTGGCTTCTGTTCGTCATTGGTCTGTGTCTCAGCTTGACGTCCAGAATGCCTTTCTCAATGGTGAGTTGCGTGAGGAGGTTTATATGCAGCCACCACCGGGGTACTCTGTTCCTGATGGTATGGTTTGCCGTCTTCGGCGCTCTCTCTATGGCCTTAAACAAGCCCCTCGCGCCTGGTTTGAGCGTTTTGCTTCTGTGGTGACTGCTGCTGGGTTTGTGCCTAGCGACCATGACCCTGCGCTGTTTGTCCACACCTCACCTCGTGGTCGGACGCTCCTCCTCTTATATGTTGATGACATGATCATTACTGGCGATGACTCTGAGTATATTGCCTTTGTTAAGGCCCGCCTCCGTGAGCAGTTCCTGATGTCAGATCTTGGCCCTCTTCGCTATTTTCTTGGGATTGAGGTTTCTTCGACTTCTGATGGCTTCTATATCTCCCAAGAAAAATATATTCAGGATCTTCTTGCTCGCGCCGCTCTTGGTGATGAGTGCACTGCTGAGACTCCTATGGAGCTCAATGTTCAGCTTCGTGCTACCGATGGTGATCCCCTCACAGACCCGACACGCTATCGCCATCTTGTTGGGAGCCTTGTCTATCTGGCTGTCACTCGTCCAGACATATCATATCCTGTCCACATTCTGAGTCAGTTCGTCTCTGCTCCCAGTTCTGTCCACTATAGTCATCTTCTCCGTGTTCTCCGATATCTTCGGGGCACGATATCTCGCCGCCTTTTCTTTCCTCGCTCCAGCTCTCTCCAGCTCCAGGCCTACTCTGATGCTACGTGGGCCAGTGATCCTTCTGATCGCCGCTCCCTGTCTGCCTACTGTGTTTTTCTTGGCGGGTCTCTCATTGCCTGGAAGACGAAGAAACAGAAGGCAGTTTCCCGCTCCAGTGCCGAGGCTGAGTTGCGAGCGATGGCTATGTTGACGGCTGAGGTGACCTGGTTGCGATGGTTGCTAGCAGATTTTGGTGTTTCTGCTGCTGCACCGACTTCTCTATTGTCAGACAGTACTGGTGCCATCAGCATTGCGCGTGACCCGGTGAAGCACGAGCTCACCAAGCACATCGGTGTGGATGCCTCCTTTGTGCGTGCTGCTGTGCAGGATCAGATTCTTGCTCTTCACTATGTGCCCTCCGACTTACAGTTGGCGGATTTCTTCACGAAGGCACAGACTCGAGCGCAGCATGGGTTTTTCCTCTCCAAACTCAGTGTTGTTGACCCACCATGAGTTTGAGGGGGGGTGTTAGATGTATATTGATGTATATTTACTGTTCACCTTACACATGTACATGTACTTGGGCTTTGCCCCCTGGAATGAACAGTTGCTCACATTGACAGAAAGAAGTTCAATGTTTAATTACCTCATCAAGCAGAGATGCCTTACCTGTGGAATATTGATATACCAGATAAGCATATTATCTGTCCAAGACTCCAAGGTGGCAAGAAAACACATGTCCTTTTGCTTTTTTTTCTTCTGAACATCTCCACAGCTGACAGCCCTAAACATTGTAGTTGTCGTATATTCGTATGCGTACATCGGTACATACTACATACATACATGCATGTCGGCGAATGGACCCTGAGCTCATGGGGGGTGGATACATGGATCTTGGATGCATATATATGCAACAGAAACCTACATAGACGATCAAATGTATAGACGGCCGCCGGTCGGCCATCAACTTTTTTAGCTTGGGCAAGCTAATCGGAACGCTAGCTTTCGGCATCCGCCGCTAAGATAAGTGGAGCTAGATCAGCGGACGGAACACGGATGCCGGATGCGCAGCGAGGTAACCTCAGCCTCACACTTTTTTTTTTGTTGCTATATTGCGAAAATTAAAATGGTCTCTGATCGTTCTAAAAATAATTATGTAATCCAATCAGTTTCTGTTTCTTTAATTGTACGAAATTTGTACAAATGTGTACCATTTTCAATAGGGATTTATTTGTTGAATGATGCTGCCTTGTTTGAACAAACGATGCCCATAGCATGGTTGAGATCCATAAGAACTTTATTCCTGATGAATTTTCCCTACGGGACTTCTGAACTGTGATAAACTGTTTTGCAAGCTAATCTGTTTGGGGTTACACCTAAACTTGTTAGGTAAGCTAAGAGAGAAAGGGTATCAGAAGCAGAACTGCCATACTTGTTTGGAGTTACATCTGAACAGCACGCAGCTACAGAGAGGTTGAGAAACGGACATGTGCATGAACAGAACATGGGCTGATTAAGCTGTTAGATGGACAAATCTACTGGTGATATTTTTTGGGGGCAAAAGAAACAAGCAGTGCCTGAATTGAAAAGGACACAAATACAACGGCAAAGATGAGAATCAATTCAAGTGTGCATACCCCACAAAGGATATTATTTTTTTACCTAGTTTACAACCAGAAATTTTTGTTGCAATGTCGAACAAGTGGCCAAAATAACATGCTACCACAAACAACATTCCTGATAAAATCCAGACAATAAAAGTAGAGTGTAACACTTAAAACTTTTAGACCAAAATGGGACAAGTAGCAGGAGTTGTGCCAATGTTTTGCTAACCACACTTCAAAACCTTCAGATCAAAACGTCTAAGTGGCAGGTGCCTTACCAAGCCTTGCTTCTGCGCTTAATTCTTGCCTTGGCCACGCCTAGGTGGCACAACCGTCCACCCATCAGCATCAGGGGTAGGCTTGGAAGGTTTTGGCTTAGCATCAGGGGTAGGCTTGGAAGGTTTTGGCTCAGCATCAGGGGCAGGGTTGGAAGGTTTTGGCTCATCTACCGCCATATCATCTGACATAGATTCTTCATCTCCCCCCATGGATAGCTCATCATCATCGTCCGAGCTATCATCGTCATCATCAGTAACCATCTGCTCATGAGAAGAGGAAAATTAGCTACAGGGGCTCTACTCTGAGTCAAAGATACATGAATAAGTAAACCCAATCGCTTTTAACTTATGCAATGCGATACTGTAAATAGTTCATGGATCTCCACGGAATCAGTGGTAACGACTGAGGACCACTTCAGAGAACAAGTGTATATACATGGTTACTCAACATATAAGTATGTCCCCAAACAACATCTACCAGTTCTAAATAGAAAGAAGTGTTAAGATCCGCATGTTAAGAGAAAAAAAACACACTGAATCTAGCATGAAGCAACATACAATCATATACATGGTTACTCATCATATAAGTATGTATCCAAACAACATACAATCCCCGAACGAATTATCAAACCGGTCTTGGAAGTGAACTGTGAGAGAACACCGTCGATTCTAGGTTGCAGCATTACTGAGCTCAGATGTGAGAAGATAAGCAACACAAATTACACAAGCTAAAACTAAACTTGAACTACCTTTTTACTTTGGGAAACAGCATTTCACTGAGGACGTGTATTCCTTAATTTCTCAACTGATGAAAAGTTGCTTTGCACGCATTCTTCATGCATTATCAATAATTGTTCAGCAACCTGTTTGACACAAAAAACCATTGAATTAATAAACATGCATTGTACCATTTATGCGCAAACAGAAAACAACTTTTACACAAACTGACAGAAGCAGTACATTCCGACTTGATTATGGCTAAGAAGCTTCAGGTTTTTTACTGGATAAGCTAGAGATGAAAATGGGGAGGGTTGACCCATCGACCAGCTGATCATTTAAAATAGTGGAAGAAGGGCAACAGTAGCGACCCTCAAATACAATAGGTGAACTGGGCCAGCCACCTAAAACCCTGAAGGTTGGTCAGAGCAGATCAACCCTTTTAGCTACACCAACAAGTACTTAATCAGATATTCATTACTTCGACCTAGCTCAGGACCTACAGCTGGGCTAAACATGACAGAAAGAAAAATTAATTACCTCCTCAACGCTACCATCCTCAAAGTCAGCATTGAAGGATTCAGATATGCTGTCAAACATCATATCCTCCAAGTCATCATAATAATATGGACCTGGAATAAACCTAATGAATATCAGATGCAGAAGCATGCATAGAAAGAGTGAAACTAATAAAAAAAATCAAACCCTCAAACATAGAGCAGAAACAACTAAGCCATGCCAAGATCACATCTTGCACCTATGCTACAGATAAAATTACAAAAAATCTTTAAAAAAGAGAATGCAACATATATTGGAGTATTTCTCACAATTAGAAAGATTCTCACCTAAGATGGAGTGCAAACACAAATAGAATGCTGTGTCAAAAATTATGTGCATGAAAACTAAAAATCAACACAAGTAAATGATGAACAAAATACAGAAGCTCAAATTTTGAAATGCGTACGAAATTTCAAACTGACTTCTTTCCTATTCGACAACATGGCTCTAATATATCGCAATATTGTACCTAAATTGAATTGTTTCGTTCAGACTTTGGAGTCGGTGAAACTCTGAACCGAAACTGGCACAGAACAAAGCAACTCAAATCCTCTCTAGAATTATCCGAATTGAACAGTGCCTACAGATCGAATGTGCCATCCTCCTATCGCCGAGTTCAGTGAGGCTGACTTAAAATTGGACGAAGAAACGCCTTTCCTACCGGATCCCGCGCAGAGTTCCGTCATGTGAGGCAATAATATGAGGAGGATAAAGGGGAGGAGGAGTGGATACCCTTGGAGTTGGCGAACCAGGAGAAGATGGAGACGGCGAGCTGGTCGGCCTTGGCGCGGGAATCGTGGCCGCCCCACTCGTTCTCCACCGCCATCTGCAGGGCCGTCCAGCGCCCTAATACTAACCGGATACCCTCCTGGAGCGCCGCAGCCGCCTGGGGCGAGAGCGGCCAGCCGCCGCTAGTGGAAGCCGACATGGTGCTGCGAGCGCTCTAGGGTCGGGCGGGTCTTGCCGTCGATGATGGAGTTTTCTGGGTCGTCGCGGAGAGGTTGGAGGGACCGGCCGGGGAGATGGGAGGTTGGAGGCGGCAGGGGAAGGCGAAGGCGGCGCTAGCGGCAGACGGACACGATATAGGGTTAGCTTCGTCTTGTTGGGCTTGGGCTCAAAGTGGACTCTCGTTTGTTGGGCCTCTTGCGATCTACCAACAAATAGTGTGAGACCTCAACCAGCAATCGCGTTGATTTCCCTAAAAAAAGCAATCGCGTTTTTTTTTTGGTGCACTAGAGTTTTATCACCACTAATATAAAAAGGGCGAGTCTGTCAGATCCGGAAGATCTTGACCGTACAGAAGGTGAAATCCAACGTCTCACATGCTCCCAATGTTGTATGATGTGCCACGACAAATCATCCTGGAAACAATGCCACTAATTGCCCCCTAATCCGGCAGGTGTCATCCAAATTATGATAACTGTAGCTTCCGCACAACCATCTCCATCCCCGCTCCGCCTTCACGCCTCCAGTCATCTCCGCCTGCGCCAAAGCCAGCTGCGTCTGGAGCGACTCCACCTGCCGCTGCAGCGACGTGATGGCGCCCACGCAGCCGTAGATGGGGTCCCTCACCCGCGCGTTCGCCTCGTACACCAGGCTGCTCACCGCGTCCCCATGGTGCTCCACCGGCACCTCCTGCGGATTCAGTTCAACATCATGTTTCATAAGAGAAAATACAGTGCTGCATGTTTGGTGCAGCCGAAAGTTTCTGAATTTTTTTTCACATAGCTTAGCCGAAAGTTTCTGAAGATGACTGCCGCAGAGTGAACACCCTAAACCCTAAACCCTAAACCGCGGCCCGCCCGTCCGTCTCCCACTGTTGGTGATTCAACAGGCCGTGCATTATGATGTTGGAGTGGATCATGTTTTCGTTACTTGAGTTCTACCCCAAGAATCTGCCCTTTTTTGCCTATCTAAAGCTGGAAGATTGTGTCCGGTTGGCCGGGGTCGGGGCCGTAGTGCGGCTAACAAACGGCTAACAGGGAAGAAGGTCCTTGTTTAATTACCTCATCAAGCAGAGACCCTTATCTCTAGAATATTGATATACCAGATAAGCATATTATCCGTCCAAGACTCCAAGGTGGCAAGAAAACACATGCCCTTTTGCTTTTTTTCTTCTGAACATCTCCACAGCTGACAGCCCTAAACATTGTAGTTGTCGTATATCATACGCGTACATCGGTACATACTACATACACGCATGTCGAAGAATGGACCCTGAGTTCATGGGGGATGGATACATGGATCTTGGATGCATATATATGCAACAGAAACCTACATAGACGATCAATTGTGTGGACGGCCGCCGGTCGGCCATCAACTTTTCAGCTTGGACAAGCTAATCGGAACGCTAGCTTTTGGCATCCGCCGCTAAGATAAAGTGGAGCTAGATCAGCGAACGGAACACGGATGGCGGATGTGCAGCGAAGAGTGGTAACCTCTGCCTCGCACTATTTTTGTTGCTATATTGCGAAGATTAAAATGGTCTCGATCGTTCTAAAAAATAATTATGTAATCGTCCAATCAGTTTCTGTTTCTTTAATTCTATACGAAATTTGCACAAACGTGTAGCATTTTCAATAGGGATTTATTTGTTGAATGATGCTGCCTTGTTTGAACAAACGATGCCCATAGCACGGTGGAGATCCATAAGAACTTTATTCCTGGTGAATTTTCCCTACAGGACTTCTGTGATAAACTATTTTGCAAGCTATTCTGTTTGGGGTTACACCTTTTTTTTTTTTTTTTTTTTGAAAGGGGTTACACCTAAACTTGTTATATAAGCTAAGAGAGAAAGGGTATCAGAAGCAGAACTGCCATACTTGTTTGGAGTTATACCTAAACAGCACGCAGCTACAGAGCCACGAGAAACGGACATGGGCATGAACAGAATATGGGCAAATTTAGATGGACAAATCTACTGGTGATATTTTTTGGGCCAAAAGAAACAAGCAGTACCTGAACTCAAAAGGACACAAATACAACGGCACAGATGAGCATCAATTCAAGTGTGCATACCTCACAAAGATATTTTTTTACCTAGTTTACAACCAGAATATATGTTGCAATGTCGAACAAGTGCGAAGATAACATGCTAACACAAACAACATTCCTGATAAAATCCAGATAATACAAGTAGAGTGTAACACTTAAAACTTTTTAGACCAAAATGGCACAAGTAGCAGGAGTTGCGCCATGGTTTTGCTAACCAAACTTTATAACCTTCAGACCAAAACGTCCAAGTGGCAGGTGTCTTGCCAAGGCTTGCTTCTGCACTTAATTCTTGCCTTGGCCACGCCTAGGTGGGACAACAGTCCACCCATCAGCATCAGGGGTAGGCTTGGGAGGTTTTGGCTTAGCATCAGGGGTAGGCTTGTAAGGTTTTGAATCAGCATCAGGGGTAGGCTTGGAAGGTTTTGGCTCAGCGTCAGGGGTAGGCTTGGAAGGTTTTGGCTCATCTACCGCCATATCATCTGACATAGATTCTTCATATCCCCCCATGGATAGCTCATCATCATCATCATCGTCCGAGCTATCATCGTCATTATCAGTAACCATCTGCTCATGAGAAGAGGAAAATTAGCTACAGGGGCTGTACTCTGACTCAAATATACATGAAGAAGTAAAACCAATCGCTTTTAACTTATGCAATTCGATACTGTAAATAGTTCATGGATCTCGACGGATTCAGTGGTAGCGACTGAGGACCACTTCAGAGAACAAGTGTATGTACATGGTTACTCAACATATAAGTATGTCTCCAAATAACATCTACCAGTTCTAAATAGAAAAAAGTGTTAAGATCCGCATGTTAAGAGCAAAAACACACAGAAACTAGCATTTTCCAATTATCCCCGATGAAGCAACATACAATCATATAAAAAACCACGTCTTGAAGAATTAACTGAAGGAATTATCAAACCGATCTTGGAAGTGAACTGTGAGAGAACACCATCGATTCTAGGTTGCAGCATTACTGAGCTCAGATGTGACAAGATAAGCAACACAAATTACACAAGCTAAAACTAAACTTGAACTACCTTTCTACTTTGGGAAACAGCATTTCCCTGAGGACGTGTATTCCTTAATTTCTCAACTGATGAAAAGTTGCTTTGCAGGCATTCTTCATGCATTATCAATAATTGTTCAGCAACCTGTTTGCCACAAAAAAACATTGAATTAATAAACATGCATTGTACCATTTATGCGCAAACAGAAAACAACTTTTACACAAACTGACAGAAGCAGTACATTCCGACTTGATTATGGCTAAGAAGCTTCAGGTTTTTTTACTGGATAAGCTAGAGATGAAAATGGGGAGGGTTGACCCATCGACCAGCTGATCATTTAAAATAGTGGAAGAAGGGCAACAGTAGCGACCCTCAAATACAATAGGTGAACTGGGCCACCCACCTAAAACCCTGAAGGTTGGTCAGAGCAGATCAACCCTTTTAGCTACACCAACAAGTACTTAATCGGATATTCATTACTTTGACCTAGCTCAGGACCTACAGCTGGGCTAAACATGACAGAAAGAAAAAATAATTACCTCCCCAACGCTACCATCCTCAAAGTCAGCATTGAAGGATTCAGATATGCTGTTAAACATCATATCCTCCAAGTCATCATAATAATATGGACCTGGAATAAACATAACGAATATCAGATGCAGAAGAATGCATAAAAAGAGTGAAACTAATACTCCCTCCATCCCAAAATACAAGGCGCCCTTAAATTTCGCTGGTCAACAACATCCAACTTTGACCATGATCTGTACTTATAATATAACCACAAAATTATTATAAAAATATATGAAATGAAAGGATTTTGCAAGACGAATCCAACGGTACCATTTATACATTCTAGATCCACATAATTTATTATATATTAACGGTCAAAGTTGAGCACCGAAGACCAGCACAAAAATAGCGCGCCTTATATTTTGGGACGGATGGAGTAAAAAAAATCAAACCCACAAACATACAGCAGAAACAAGTAGGCCATGCCAAGATCACATCTTGCACCTATGCTACAGATGAAATTACAAAAAAATCTTAAATAAAGGAGAATGCAACATATATTGGAGTTTTCTCACGATAGAACGATTCTCACCTAAGATGAAGTGCAAAAACCAATAGAATGCTGTGTGAAAAATTATGCGCATGAAAACTAAAAATCAAAACAAGTAAATGATGAACAAAATACAGAAGCTCAAATTTTGAAATGCATACGAAATTTCAAACTAGACTTCTTTCCTATTCGACAGCATGGTTCTAATATATAGCAATATATTGTACCTAAATTGAATAGTTTCGTTCAGACTTTGGAGTTGGTGAAACTCTGAACCGAAACTGGCACAGAGCCAAGCAACTCAAATCCTCTCTAGAACTATCCGAATTGAAAAGTGCCTACAGATCGAATGTGCCATCTTCCTATCGCCGAGTTCAGTGAGGCTGACTTAAAATTTGGACGAAGAAACAACTTTGCTACCGGATCCCGCGCAGAGTTCCGTCATGTAGGCAATAATATGAGGAAGATAAAAGGGGAGGAGTGGGTACCCTTGGAGTTGGCGAACCAGGAGAAAATGGAGGCGGCGAGCTGGTCGGCCTTGGCACGGGAATCGCGGCCGCCCCACTCGTTCTCCACCGCCATCTGCAGGGCCGTCCACCGGCCGAACACTAACCGGATACCCTCCTGGAGCGCCGCAGCCGCCTGGGCGAGAGCGGCCCGCCGCCGCTAGTGGATGCCGACATGGTGCTGCTAGGGAGGCGGCGGCTAGGGTTTTTGGCCTTTTGGTCGGGCGGCCCTTGCCGTCGATGATGGAGTTCTCTGGGTCGTCGCGGAGGAGGTTGGAGGGACCGGGGTTGGAGGCGGCAGGGGAAGGCGAAGGCGGCGCTAGCGGCAGACGGAGACGATATAGGGTTAGCTTCGTTTTGTTGGGCTTGGCTGAAAGTGGACTCTCGTTTGTTGGGCTGCTGCAGTGCACTGGCTGTTCTTTTTTTTTTCGAATGCAAATGACAGCCATTAGATAGTACAACATGTTACAGTACAATCATTAGAGCCTTCACCCTGGGAAGCAGTCAAGCAGATATGGCTAGCTGCATACATACGAGATAAGCTACAGGCTGTCTCCACCCTCTTGAGCACCAGGAGAAGCAGTTGCACCACCACCATTCGCCGGCAACTGCTTGCAAGCTCCAACCATCGCATCCCCATCGGCATCACGTCAAACGCCCCGGAGGCCAACCCTACAGATGACCGATAGCTAGATTTACCACTAATACGTACAAGATGTGGTCGGCCTCCTCCCCCCCATCATCTTCGGTCGGCAGAGCCGCCGGAGAGGAGATGAAGAGAAGCCGGGAGAGGAGAGGCGACTCTTTTTTGAGAGTACGCAATTGCATACCTTATTTTTACTAGTTGGCATGTACGTGCAACGCACGTCTTTACGATTAAATGGACACACGTTTGTGGGATCAATCTATAAGAATTTACTCATGTAAAACTCTTGTCCTCATATGTCGAGAGACAACATTCTTAAACCTCTTCAAATGTTTGTATCTCTTAGTGTTGGTGTTCACAGTCTCATGAAAAAGTCACCCCTCTAATGTTGGTCTTTCACCCAATGTCAAACCTTCCATTACTCCACAAAAATGCTAAATATGAGGCCTAAGTGTTATCCATCTCAATCGATAATGTAGTTGATTGTATTCATCACAATTCATATATCATGGTAGTGAGGTAACTGTACGACGAAATACACGATGTACAGAACATAATTTACAATTTTTCTACCAATTTCTAAACATCTCTAATTTGTATGAAATTTCTTACCGTCTGATCGCAGATGACAACCCAACCACATGCACACAAACTTCACACGTGCACATGGCTCTATGGGTCTACCATGTCACAGGCCGTCGGACCATGCTACTTGAAAGAAAAATCCGGCTCTGTACGGCCTTGACGCCGGAGCTGCTACTGGGACGACATGGCCGCACCGCGATGGTTCCTACCCTGGATTCCGACGACGATCCATAATTTCAACAGAAGAATTCTTCCAACTGATGGGATATCAACATGAGATTTTCACCGTCAGGTTGTTGCAAGTAAATGATCCCCACTTGGATCGATGCTATCTCTGCTGTTATAGGCCTTGTATAGAACAATGAACTGGTTTAAAGGATCAGCCATGTGCTTAAGCTCTCAGGGCAGTTCTTCAGTTCCTTCCTTAGCAGAAGCTGCGCAGCCAAACTTGGTAAAGGTTTCACAAATATATGATCTGGTCCCGCCATCAGTATTTACCATCAGTAAGCACATAGGGGAATATATATACGCATAAGTGTGCCTAAATTTCTTTCCCATTGTACATCCTAACACCAACACAAACATTAATCTTTTCACTTATTTTTGTCTAATCATGGATGATAGGATGCCAAATCATGAAATCCCTTGTGGAAGATTACAGAAAGTACTGAAACCAAAAAGTGACATCAGTGTTAACTTGCTCTTCTTCAATCTTTTCCATCCGCAGCCATTGTACAAATACACATAGCCTGTTTGGGACGATATGCCCCTGCAGACAGTATGATAATCAAACCTCGGGAGCATTTCAACACTGATGTTCCTTTCCCCAGTAACTCGAACAGTATCGAAGTAAAGTTTGAACTGACGGTCCAAATAGAACTGGCAGTCCAAATAGAGTAATCCTGAAGTGAAGGTCAGAAGCAAAATCACGCGATGCGAGTGGGTTAAGACCACACCTACCCAGTTAGCTCCTGCACTGAATCAATCTCCACGGCAGTGCCTCGTCGGTGCTATGACCAGGGGACTGGCGGGAGAAGGTGAATCAATACAGCCGATCTCGGAGGTCCATGAGGAAGCGACGCAAGGAATAAGCAGCCGGGGAAGGCAGGGGCAAGAGAGGGTGGCAGTTTGGACCTCAAGCCACGCTAGGATGTTGTCCTTCGTGTACCCCATGGCTCGTGTCGGCGGGCAACGAAAGGAATAAGCACCCGGGGAATCGCGAAGTCGTCGTGGAGGAAGAGTTTCGGTGACGAGCTCAACAATGTCGCTAGGGAGAGACGCCCAGGCGTCGCTTTCCTGCTGCGCCCCCAGCCGCCGAAAGCGCACGATGCAGGGATTGGGGCAGCACCGCTGGCCGCGCGCAATGCAGGGGATGGGGACGGTGCCGCCGTTGGATCTAGAGGCAGATAGAAGGGCTCTCACTCAACCCCGTGCGATGCAGGCGATGGGGGCAGCGCCGCCGGACGCGCGAGATGCAGTTGGTGGGGACGGCGCCGCCGGTGCATCTCGCTGTTGTGCTGCCGGAGGAGATCGAGGGCGGGCGTGCGTGACTATGGCTGGCTTGCGTTTTTTTGTATAGGATCCGAAAAAACGGTGGCAAAATTTATGTAATTAACACAAACTGAAAAGGTGTGTTGAGTTGTCAAACATTGGAGCGATCTGAAGCGTTGATCAAATATTGAACGGATTAAATTTAATGTATCCCAACATGTTTGCTATTTTAATAGTATAATAGTATAGATAGAAGGCAGAGGTTTGAGTACAAGAAAATGACAGTTCGTTGCGAACAACTGATGACTCCCAACTGCAGGAGATCAATTGTAGTACCTTTCGATTAGAAAAGGTTGTCGAACCCACGAGGAGCTGAAGGTATTGGTTAGCAAGAATGATAAATAAAACAATGAAAGATGCAAGTGTTTTTGATTTTTGGTTGTATAGTTGCAAGAAATAAAAATGCTGAATATAAATGATAGCAAGTAAAAAGCTCTCAAAGAGAGAAAGCCCAATCCTCTATGTGGCAAGAGGACAAGCTCAAGTGATGTGTAACTTATATGTGGAAAACGTTCCCGAGGGCGGCATGGATACTGCTAGGCATAGAGATTTATTAAACAACACGTTGAATATCTTGTCAAGTTTTAATCTTCTTTGGACGGAGCCATTGTTAGGTAAAGCTAAATAAATAAACTAAACCCCTTATGATGGATCATGTGGCCAAGTAAATGACTGCACAAGAATTATTAAGACATAAAGTCCCACCATAGCATTACACTCTAAGGTCCCCGATACTAATACCCTCATAATGCAACTTCATGACTCGGTCTCAGGTTTACATGTCCCCCAAGTCTCCCTCAATTCATTACACTACGGTGTTCTCCTATGAGCCCATATAGGTGAAGTGTTGTGCAGTCGACGTTCGCACAACACCATCATAGAATCACATAAAAAGATAAACACTAGACAAAATACCAACACATGTCATATATAAATCATTGCCAATTCATCCTATGCCCTCAGGAACATACGGGAACTACTCACAACGTGCAAACATAATGATATTCAGTGGCATAAGTGGTACAACACAATCTGAAAATATAACTTCACCTCCAAATAATGACAAGTACTCAATCACAAACATGAATAGTAGCACAAGACAAGTATCTAGGGTATAGCAACTCTCAAACTACGAGGGGAACGGAGTGGATCACGGAGATGATGATGGAGATGGTGCTGGTCTTGGTGATGGTGATGATGTAGAGGCCTCCTCCCACGCCAAGGAGGAGAGGTGATGACGATGACGATGATTTCCCCCTTCTCCGGAGCTCCGGAGCAGCAGGATCTGACCCCCCTCGGAGGGAATCAGGAGTTTCGCCGCCGCCGCGGCCTCGGATGGACTTGGGAAAATTAGGGCGTAACTTTTCGGGCGAGACGAAGGCGTGCTAAAAAGCCCCAGCGAGGAGTGCCCGAGGCTCAGTTAGTGGGCCCCACGCGGCCAGAATCTGGCCGCGTGGGCCCCCCTCTTTGGGCCTCGTGGCTCTCCTCCTTCGATCTTCTTCCCACTGCTGTTCTCCCGATGAAAAACCAGCTGTGCAATTTTCCTTTTTATTTGGGTCCCTGTAGCTCCTGAAACATTAAAAACAAGAAAAAGGAGGTTTTCTGCCTCCCAGAAATTAAATACCAAAAATAGGGACTTTGTATGAAAGTCCCATAAATCATCTAAAACATGTAAAAACAATGATATAACAATGCAATAACATTCTAATATGATAATATAAGTTGTATAAATGATGATATAAAATGCACGTATCAACTCCCCCAAGCTTAAACCTTTACTCGTCCTCGAGTAAGTAAGGACATAGATCATTACATGCATCAATGGACTTATGGTTGATAAATAAATACGAGCATTGTATCATCATCATATTCAATTGCAATGAAAGATTAATGAACTAAAACTCATACACATGAGGGCAACATAAGTAGAAGCTCTAGCAATCACCCCTTACTTTTGAAAGCAAATAACCATTGTATGTTGGACAATTGAATCATACTTTTTTCACATGCTTTTGCTCTTATGGCAAGCATTATAATATTTTATACTTTGCTGAAATTTAAAGACAAGATAAACTCTCATTGGATAACAAGTTCAAAGAAGACAAATGAAAAGATAGATATAATTGTTTACACCTTGCTTCACTAGTAACTAGTGCAAACTTTAGTCATGGATATTTCAATCAAGTTCCTATGCTCTATACAACCTTTATCTTACACTTTCCATGGCTAACTGAATTTTCAGGTGCCTTCCTTTTCATTCACTTTCAAGAGCATAAGTATTGAAATATCCATGATCATTAATTTGCTCAAAAGATACTAGATTCTAACAAGAGTGTTTCATATCCTTTTCATTAACCCTTCCTAACTTTTTATCCTACAAGACTATATCTCAACCTTAAACTATTAATTTTCAAGTCATATTGACTCATTCTCTTTACTTATTTTATAATGAGATAATTCTACAATTGTCCAACACACTCAAGTTAATTAAATTCAAGGCAAGATGTGACTGAAACTCTAAATATGCCACGCTCATTTGCATGAGTGTTACCCATAAATCTCCAAACAAGAGAATCATGGATGACACCATACTTTAATATTCATTGATAAACCACAAGATAGGGATACATGATAATGCTCCATGAGCTCACACACGCCTAAGAGAGATTGATAACTAAACGATAAAAGCAAAACACACCATGACTAGATAGATATGATAAACTAGTAAAGATAAAGACTAGGTGAACTCCCCCAAGCTTGACGTTTTGCTAGAGCCTCCTCTGCTGCAGCCTCTTCTTTCTCATATTCTCCTCCCATTCAGCCATCTTCCATGGGAAAGGCCTTCCATCACGGAAAGATGTAGGTGGATCATTATACCTGAGGGTAGCAGCTTCTGCAATCTTCTTGAAGCGTTCTTCATACTCGCAGTTCTGGTTCTCTACATCCCACATAAAGCATTGGATCTTGTCCAACTTCTCGATGACGTCCTTGTATCTTTCTTCCAGATCTTCGAGCCTCTCTTGTACTCTTCAACCTTCTTCTCCAGCTCCAGGTTCATGAAGTGATGAGCATCAAGGCTGCGTTCAACAACAGTGCCATACCTGAAGGTCTTCTCCTCCAGATCATCCAGCCTTTCCTCCACCGTGCCGGTGGTCTTGGGAGCCTTCACCTCCTCCACGAGCATCACACCTCCTTGAAGGAAATCATCTTCGGCGGTGCCATCACGGAGTTGAGGTAGTGGTTCACAACACCTCCCTTGGGGAGGCTCTCCCCTCATGGTTGGATCGGAGCTAGACATGGCTAAAACCTGACAGACAGAAACAGCAAAAGCAAAGATCGCTCGAGAACGCTCGGTGCGAGATTAGATCGGCGGAAGGGGTATATATTGACGGTTTTTAGGTCAAGACGAAGCGTCGGAGACGAAAACGAGACGAACGGGACTCCGAGGGGCAAAAGGAGTGGGCCCACGCGGCCAAAGATCTCCGCGTGGGACCCCCTCTTTTCTCCCTCGGGTCTCCGTTCCTTCCATTTTCTTGTCCCACACGTTAATTTCCATAAAAAATGACTTCCGTAAAATTTACGCAATTCCGAGAAACTTTCCAACACAAAAGTTACCTTTATTGATTTTGGGTTTCTGAAACTGCAAATTCTTCGCAATTACCTCCTCCGGTGTCTTTAAATTCAACTCCTCCACCTTTCCGATGAAGCTCTTCCTGCAATATAATGTTTAAGGCGTTGTCCATTGACTACATGAGGTTTACCTTTCATATCACCGTGAAGACGGATAGCTCCTGAACGGTACACCTCCTGTATCACTAATGGTCCCTGCCACTTTGAAGCAACTTCCCTGCAGAAAACTTGAAACGAGAGTTGTATAATAAAACTTGATCACCTACTTTGAATTCTTTTCTCTTAATTTTCTTGTCATGCCAAATCTTAACTTTCTTTAAACATCTGGCACTTTCATAAGCTTCATTTCTCCATTCATCTAGTAGGTTTAAATCAAGAATTCTCTTCTCTCCCGCAGTTTTAAAATCAAAGTTCAATTGTTTAATAGCCCATCTAGCTTTATGTTCTAATTCAACAGGTAAATGACAAGCTTTTCCATAAACCATTTTATAAGGAGACATTCCCATAGGATTTTTAAAAGCAGTTCTATAAGCCCACAATGCATCATTAATTTTAAGTGGCCAATCAGACCTAGACTTATTCACTGTCTTTTCCAAAATGAGTTTAATTTCCCTATTACTTAATTCAACTTGTCCACTTGTTTGGGATGATAAGGAGATGCAATTCTATGGTTAACATCATATTTTGCCAATGTTTTCTAAGAATACCATGTAAGAAATGAGAACCACCATCAGTAATTAAAAACCTAGGAACACCAAACCTGGGGAAAATGATGTCCTTGAGCATCTTCATTGCTGTGGCATGATCTGCACTTTTGGTTGGAATTGCTTCCACCCACTTTGTAACATAATCCACTGCAACCAAAATATGAGTATGCTTTGTCTTTGATTCTGGGAAAGGTCCCATAAAGTCAAAACCCCACACATCAAATGGTTCAAGTGGTAAAGAATAATTCATAGGCATTTCATTTCTCCTACCAATATTTCCTACTCTTTGACATTTATCACAAGATTTAACATATTCAGCACAATCCTTAAATAAAGTAGGCCAATAAAACCAGATTGTAATACCTTTGCACCTGTACGATCTCCTGCATGATGCCCTCCATAGGGACTGTCATGACAATCTCTTATAATAGCCTGTTGTTCATGCTCAGGTACACAACGTCTAATAATACCATCCACACTTTTCTTATAAAGGAAAGGATCATCCCAAAAATAATGTCTAAGATCATAAAAGAATTTCTTTCTTTGTTGAAAGTGAAGTGTGGAGGTAAAACTTTACCAACAATAAAATTTGCATAGTTGGCAAACCATGGAGATGCAACTTTAGCACTAGAAACATTAAATTGCAAGTTGTTCATTAACAAAGCTATCATTAATAGGAATAGGATCATCAGGTATATTTTCCATTCTAGAAAGATGATCAGCTACTTGATTATCTTCCCCTTTCCTATCAACAATGTGTAAATCAAATTCTTGCAATAAAGTACCCATCTTATTAGTCTAGGCTTAGCATCTTTCTTATTCATTAAGTATTTAATAGCAGAATGATCAGTATGTATTGTGACTTTGAATCAGTAATATAAGGTCTAAACTTGTCACAAGCAAATAGCACTGCTAAAAATTCTTTTCAGTTGTAGCATAATTCTTTGAGCAGCATCAAGTGTTCTACTAGCATAATAAATAACATTCAGTTTCTTATCAACACGTTGGCCCAAAACAGCCCCAACTGCATAATCACTAGCATCACACATAATTTCAAAAGGCAATTTCCAATCAGGAGGTTGAATAATAGGAGCACTTATTAAAGCATTCTTCAAAATATTAAAGGACTCAATGCAATCATCATTAAAAGAGAAAGGAACATCCTTTTGCAAAAGATTGGTTAGAGGTTTTGATATTTTGGAGAAATCTTTAATAAACCTACGGTAAAAACCTGCATGCCCAAGAAAACTTCTTATACCTTTGATGTCCCTTGGTATGGAGCTTTTCAATAGCTTCTATCTTTGCTGGGTCAACTTCTATTCCTCTTCCAGAAATCTTATGCCCAAGAACAATACCTTCAGTAACCATGAAGTGACACTTCTCCCAATTAAGAACAAGTGTTGGTCTTCACAACGCTGCAAAACTTTGTTAAGGTTGAACAAGCAATTATCGAAGGAAGTACCATACACAGAAAAATCATCCATAAAAACTTCCATTATCTTTTCAATATAATCAGCAAATATAGCATTCATGCATCTTTGAAAAGTAGCAGGAGCATTGCACAAACCGAATGGCATTCTCCTATAAGCAAATGTACCATATGGGCAAGTAAAAGTGGTCTTTTCTTGATCATCCTTATGGACAGGAATTTGTGAGAAACCTGAATAACCATCTAAATAGCAAAAGTGAGAGTGTTTAGATAACCTTTCTAACATTTGATCAATAAATGGCAATGGGTAATGATCTTTACGAGTTGCTTTATTTAACTTCCTGAAATCAATACACATCCTATAACCAACAACAGTACGTTGAGCCACAAGTTCATCCTCATCATTTGGAACAACAGTCATTCCACCCTTTTTAGGAACACAATGAACAGGACTAACCCACTTACTATCAGCTATGGATAAATGATACCAGCTTCAATAAGTCTTATTACCTCTTTCTTACCACTTCTTTCATTTTTGGATGGAGACGGCGTTGATAATCAACAACAGGTTTTGCATCCTCCTCCAAATTAATTTTATGCATACATAGAGCTGGGCTTATACCTTTAAGATCATCAAGAGAGTATCCAATGGCTGGTCGGTGAGCTTTAAGCACATCAAGTAATTTTCTTCTTCTTCAGCTGAAAGGTTAGCACTAATAATGACAGGATATATGCTCTTCTCATCCAAATATGCATATTTCAGATTTTAGGCAAAGGTTTTAATTCAAAACTAGGATCCCCTTTAGGTGGTGGTAGCACTCCTAAATTATCAGGTGGGATATGCAATTGTAATTGTGGTGGTTGTTGCCATAATATTTGTTCTAAAGCATCTTTTTCTCATCATTAAATGGTTCATCTTGATTAAGCATATAACGTTCTACACGTCTGATGAAGCTACAGCTATATGAGCAAGAGTTTCAATTAATCTTCAGAAATTGGCTCTTTCTCAAATGTTTATCAGCAAATTTAGAAAAGTTGAATTCAAGTTTTTCTCCAGCACATTTAATAAACACTTTCTCTTTAGCAAATTAATTTCAGCACCAACAGTGTGTAAGAAAGGTCTACCAAAAATGATAGGACAAAATGAATCTTGAGGACAACCAAGCACAATAAAATCAGCAGGATATTTTATTTTGCCAACCAATACTTCAACATCTCTAACAATTCCAAATGGACTAATATAATCTTTATTAGCAAGTTGAATTGTCATACCTGTCTCTTCCATAATGATAGGATCAATATCAGGCTTGATTTCAAGATAAAGAGAATATGGAATGACACTAATACTTGCTCCAATATCACATAACCATGATAACTTGAAGTCCCAATAGAGCATGATATAACAGGTTACCAACTTGGCCGAATTACCTTTGATGACTTTAGTAGCATCTTCACATAATAAACATCAACAGGGTCTTCTTCATTTAATTGTTTGATAATGAAATTTGACTGTTGACTTCCACCTGTTCATAAGGCTGAGAACATCTTCTTTTACTCTTGTTAGTAACAGCAATAAGTAAATTCTCCTTAACTTGGTTTGGATATGGAGGTGGTTCAACATACTCCTCAATTGTCACAGATGACACTGGTTCTACCTGTTTAATAACTTTAGGAACAACAATAGATTGTTTAACAGGTTCAACATAAACTTCAAACCACTTTTAGGAACACAATATGATCAGCAAAATTTAGCTATCTCAATTATAACATAAGGATCAAGACCAAAAGTATCACTCAGATTTTTAAACAAATAGAAGTAGAGAAGTTCTCTACACATGAATATCCATATCAAATAGGGCTCATTACCTTTATCAAGATCCCAATGACAGTTTTCAGAAATAGTCTCCAATAAATTCCATGCTTCTTCTTCAGTATTATTGTAAAACTTCCACCAGATGAATTATCCAGAATTCCTTTGTTTCATGGTAGCCTCACATAAAAGTTTATCAATATAATTTCCTTGTAAGATCATGACAAGGATTCTTGCGAAGGAGTTCCTTTAACCTCCCCCAAGCTTGAGTAATACTCTCTCCCAGATGTGGCCAGAAATTAAATATATAGCAGCGGTTCTCATAAGCTTCTTTAGGAGTAAAATATTTAAGAAAGAAAACCTTCCTCAAATACTCCATTCAATATGACTTCTTCATCCAAAGACCTGAACCAATACGAGCATTACCAGATAAAGACAAATATAATAGCTTCCTTTTTACCTGATCCTCAGAAATACCAGGAAGTCTAAATAAGCCACATATGTCTCAATTGTCTCCATGTTCACGTGCAGACTTAGTTCCATCCCTGTAAATGGATTTTTCATAACTCTTTTAACATGACCAATGGGAATTTTAAATCCCACTTTAGGTACCTCAGACACAGTAGTTTCAACCACTTTAGGAGTAGTGGCATAAGCACTTTCATATAAGCAAGATGCAGCGAGGCACGATTCATAAATGCCATAGTAACAATGAGATAAAACAGTAAATAAAATTCAGCTTTCAAGTTTCCTTACCAAACTTCTTACCAATAGCGCTACGCTCCCCGGCAACGGCGCCAGAAAAGTATCTTGATGACTCCCAAGTGCAGGAGATCAATTGTAGTACCTTTCGATTAGAAAAGGTTGTCGAACCCACGAGGAGCTGAAGGTATTGGTTAGCAAGATGATAAATAAAACAATAAAAGATGCAAGTGTTTTTGGATTTTTGGTTGTATAGTTGCAAGAAGTAAAAATGCTGAATATAAATGTAGCAAGTAAAGCTCTCAAAGAGAGAAAGCCCAATCCTCTATGTGGCAAGAGGACAAGCTCAAGTGATGTGTAACTTATATGTGGAAAACGTTCCCGAGGGCGGCATGGATATGCTAGGCATAGAGATTTATTAAACAACACGTTGAATATCTTGTCAAGTTTTAATCTTCTTTGGACGGAGCCATTGTTAGGTATAGCTAAATAAATAAACTAAACCCCTTATGATGGATCATGTGGCCAAGTAAATGACTGCACAAGAATTATTAAGACATAAAGTCCCACCATAGCATTACACTCTAAGGTCCCCGATACTAATACCCTCATAATAACTTCATGACTCGGTCTCAGGTTTACATGTCCCCCAAGTCTCCCTCAATTCATTACACTACGGTGTTCTCCTATGAGCCCATATAGGTGAAGTGTTGTGCAGTCGACGTTCGCACAACACCATCATAGAATCACATAAAAGATAAACACTAGACAAAATACCAACACATGTCATATATAAATCATTGCCAATTCATCCTATGCCCTCAGGAACATACGGGAACTACTCACAACGTGCAAACATATGATATTCAGTGGCATAAGTGGTACAACACAATCTGAAAATATAACTTCACCACCAAATAATGACAAGTACTCAATCACAAACATGAATAGTAGCACAAGACAAGTATCTAGGGTATAGCAACTCTCAAACTACGAGGGGAACGGAGTGGATCACGGAGATGATGATGGAGATGGTGCTGGTCTTGGTGATGGTGATGATGTAGAGGCCTCCTCCCACGCCAAGGAGGAGAGGTGATGACGATGACGATGATTTCCCCCTTCTCCGGAGCTCCGGAGCAGCAGGATCTGACCCCCTCGGAGGGAATCAGGAGTTTCGCCGCCGCCGCGGCCTCGGATACTTGGGAAAATTAGGGCGTAACTTTTCGGGCGAGACGAAGGCGTGCTAAAAAGCCCCGAGCGAGGAGGTGCCCGAGGCTCCAGTTAGTGGGCCCCACGCGGCCAGATCTGGCCGCGTGGGCCCCCCTCTTTTGGGCCTCGTGGCTCTCCTCCCTTCGATCTTCTTCCCACTGCTGTTCTCCCGATGAAAAACCAGCTGTGCAATTTTCCTTTTTCCATTTGGGTCCCTGTAGCTCCTGAAACATTAAAAACAAGAAAAAGGAGGTTTTCTGCCTCCCAGAAATTAAATACCAAAAATAGGGACTTTGTATGAAAGTCCCATAAATCATCTAAAACATGTAAAAACAATGATATAACAATGCCAATAACATTCTAATATGATAATATAAGTTGTATAAATGATGATATAAAATTCACGTATCAACAACACTATCAAAACACCACTCCACACCGGCTAGTCCCACAAACACAACAACCAACACAAGTAAAAGCCTATCCTAAACTGAGAGCAAGGCCGCGTCTCAACCGATGCCAGCGTCTTCAAGGAAGAACATCTCCAACTTGACTTCCCTTGTCAACGCACCATCCAAAAGGTGGGGAATGGCGGGACTTGGTCCATCCCGAGAAAGGCGTCGTCTTGAACATGCTAGCGATGGTGTGCATAGCGTCCCTGCATGTCAACCTTGGATGGCGGCGAGCACCGGAGAAGAACCACAAAGGACCTCCAAGCCGTGTCTCCAAACGCAATGCTCTCACCAGAGGGACGACGTTGAGACGCCGCCATCACGCCGGTCCAACTCCGAATCTAGGTTTTCACCCGGAGACATCAACCAGACCAGGACGAGGGCGAGAGGGCATGGCAGTTCACCTCGGCGACACCTCCAAGAAGGAAACGACGCCCATAGGCGCCGTTGTCGTCGGCACCGACCGAAGCCAGGCAGGACTTTCGTCCGGATTGCCGCGCACCTCCATCCCTGCCCAGGCAAATGCCCATGTTGCTCATACCGCCGCCGCCGCAGCCTTCACCATCGTGGCCGAGGTCGTGGACCACCGACGACATCCACGAGCGAGGTCGCACCATCCTCCCACAGCCCCCACCGGTCTTCCTCCTCCCACGCGAGCTAGGACCTACAGACGCAGCTGTCAACTCCTGACAGCTGTCGTCACAGCCCAGAAAGCCCAGATTGGGCCCGGTCGGGCCCAGATCTGGCCCGTGCTGCCAGCAGCCACCGCTCGTGCTGGAGCCTCCGCAGCCGCTGCTGCCCAGGAGTCCAGCACCGGGGGCGTCGCCGCCGCACCACCTGCTTCACCTCCAGGCCCGGGGAGGCCCGCGTCGTGGCCCAAGAGACTCCGCGTGACCAGCGCCGCCGCCTCCAGATCCCGAGCCGCTCCGCGAGCTCCCTCGCCAAACCACCCGGCCAGTGATACATCTCAAACGTATCTATAATTTTTGATGTTCCATGTTGATATTATACCAATTGTTACATGTTTTATATACACTTCATAGCATTTTTATGCATTTTCTGGGACTAACCTATTAACAAGATGCCACAGTGGCAGTTCCTGTTTTCTGCTGTTTTTGTATTTCAGAAAAGCTAGTCTGGAAATATTCTCGGAATTGGACGAAACTTGGACAGAACCTCCTATTTTTCCAACACGAAGACGGAGTCCAGAGGAGAGACGGAGGAGGGCCACGTGGCACCCACACCATGGGGCCGCGCGGGCCCCCTGCCGCGCCGTGGGGTGGTGTGGGGCCCTCGTGCCTCCGCAGCCGCCGCCCTTTCACCTATTTATTCTTCCCGACGCGAAAACCCTAAATACCCGAGCCATTATCCACGAAAGTTCCACAGACGCCGCCGCCATCAACCCTAGCTCGGGAGGGTTCAGAAGCTCTTTCCGGCACCCTGCCGGAGAGGGGAATCATCACCGGAGGGCTCTACATCACCATGCCTGCCTCCGGAGTGATGCGTGAGTAGTTCATCCTTGAACTACGGGTCCATGGCAGTAGCTAGATGGTTGTCTCTCCACTTTATGCTATCATGTTTAGATCTTGTGAGCTGCCTATCATGATCAAGATTATCTTATTGTAATGCTACATGTTGTGTTTGCTGGGATCCGATGAATATTGAATACTATGTCAAGTTGATTATCAATCTATCTTATATGTTATTTATGATCTTGCATGCTTTCCGTTACTAGTAGATGCTTGGCCAAGTAGATGCTTGTAACTCCAAGAGTGAGTATTTATGCTAGATAGTGGGTTCATGCCTCCGGTAATCTGGGAGAGTGACAACAACTTCTAAGATTGTGGATGTGCTGTTGCCACTAGGGATAAAATAACCGATGCTTAGCTTAAGTGTACGCCGTTAGGTCTAATGCATTTATTTACTTTACGCACATTACTTAATGCAATTATCCGTTGGTTGCAACTTAATACCAATGGGGAACTCGGTATGACAACCTGGCGGTGGATTATTAGTCATAGACGCTGTTGGATAACGGTCTATGTATTTTGTCGTAATGCCCACATGAATATCATAGTAATCATCATGTCATATATATGCATTGTTATGCGCTCAATATTTTGTCAATTGCCCAGCTGTAATTTGTTCACCCAGCATGTTAGTTATCTTTTATGGAGAGACATGATAACCCACAAGTATAGGGGATCGCGTGTAGCCTTTTCGATAAGTAAGAGTGTCGAACCCAACGAGGAGCTAAAGGTAGGATAAGTATTCTCTCAAGTTCTATCAACCACTGATACAACTCTACGCACACTAAACGTTTGCATTATCTAGAAAATAAAACTACGGTAGCAATACGGGTATGAGAGGTAGTTTTGCAAGATAATAAATGCAAGAAAGTAAATGTTAGTGCTGCAACAATAAAATACACTAAGTAACCATATACTAACAGTACCATGAGTGTGGAAAAGTGGTGGTAATTGTGGTGGCTTGTCCAAGATTAATTAGTGAAGGTACTTGGTTCATTGTCTTCGATGCAGTTTTCTATGTGGGAGAGGCTAAATATACATGCACTCCACTACTTGGGATTACAAGTACTATATGATTGGATTGTTAGCAGGCATTCGCAAATACTAACAATGCATTAAGGTTTCCCCAACCATAGCCTTAATTTCAAGGTCCTCTTACTCCCATACGTGCAACTAAACGGTTCGCGTTCTCAGGTTTCTGTCACTCTGGCAGAACTTCCCCCGCTTCGTTACAAATACTACCAACCCTAGGGTGTTTGATCCATGCGCGCACAAGTATAATGGACACCAAAGGACATCACCATATAGACATACAACTCTAATGATCCTCATGCATTCAATTAAGCAATCAAAAGACAAATAAACTACGGAAACATGATGTAAATCATAGGATAAATATTATAGCATCAAACACCATGTTTACATAGGACGGTACAGAGGTTTGTGGGAGGATGAACCACTGAATACAAGGAGGAGATGGTGATGGAGATGGCGGTGAAGACGGCGGAGAGGGACAGCGCGGCGGCGCAGGGCGGCGGCGGCGCCGGCGGTGCGGGGGAACTCCTTTCCCCGCCGCCGGCAAGCTTGGGGAGCGCCGCCCCTTAGCCTCCCTCCTTCATGGCTTCTTGGGAGCCCTCCCCCATGGAGATGGGATCCATGGGGGAGGCAAAAACGTGGCTTTTGGTGGCTGAAATTCGTGGGTGGAGGAGTTCTCCACGAATTAGGTTTCCTCCCTTTATATATCTTCTCGGATTTCCGTCACCCCTTTTAGGGTTCCACCAAAACGGGCCTACAGGCCGCGTCCGAACTCCGATTGGGCTGATCTCGGGCTTAAAATCTTCGTATGGAAAATTGTGACAACTTTCGTAACAGCCAGGTCTCCATATACGTCATCTTCGAGGGTCAAACTGGCAATCTTCGTAAAAAGTTCTCAGACAGATTTCAAGAAAGTCCCAATTCGACTCCAACAAGGTTTCCTCTTGTATTCTTGATAATTTCTACACATCAAAGAGTAAAACAAGAACATTGTGCACTTTTGTAACTATTAGTAGGTTAGTCCAAATAAATAATAAACTTAATATAAAACAAGTGCTAAAAGCATAAAAATGGCATGAAACAATCAAAAATTATAGATACGTTTTGGACGTATCAACATCCCCAAGCTTAATTCCTGCTCGTCCTCGAGTAGGTAAATGATAACAAAATAATTTTTGATTGTAAATGCTATGATCAGGTCTTTAACAATTGCATGATGTATGGATAATAAACTTAGCAATCATGTTTCCTAATGAAAAGTATCAACGAACTAAGAGCTTATAACATGAAATTTAAAAACATCAACAAGATTGTAATGACCATAATAAAGCTGATAGAGTGGTATCTCGCTTGCCCTTAATTGTGGAGCAAAACATAAATGCCAAGGCACCTCTGAAGTTCAAGTGAAGACTAGATATAGAGATATCAAAGATAAAGCATCATGGTTATACCTCAATTAATCGTATTCTGGGACAAGCACATTACACTAAGAACGACAGCTATGCTCTCGAAGAAGTGCTCAAAGAAAGGATGGTGACTCAACATAAAAATAAAAGATTGGCCCTTCGCAGAGGGAAGCAGGGATTAACACGTGCTAGAGCTTTTTGTTTTGAAAACAGAGGTAAAAATGTTTGAGAGGTGTTTGTTAATTGTCAACGAATGGTAGCGGGTGAGAACAGTATTCTACCTGTCAAACGGACTTTTAAGAGCGGCTCCCATGAAGGACGTTATTTCTACCAGCAAGGCAGATCATCCCTCTTTCTCTTTGGTTTACACACATTCAGGTATTTCACTGTTTGTCATTGCTTACTGATGAATCAGGGCAAAAGTGTGAAGAGAATTAATTGGTTAAAGTTGTAATTAATTGGGACTGGGCACCCCGTTGCCAGCTCTTTTTGCAAGTTATTGGATAAGCGGATGTATATGCCACTAGTCCAGGTGTAAAAGTCCATTTGACAAATAGAATAAAGAATAACCACACTAATTCCTCATGAGCTAGTAAACATTGACACAAAAAGAGAAATATTTTGAAGGTTTTAAAGGTAGCACATGCAAATTTACTTGGAATGGCTTGAAATACCATGCATAGGAATTTTTTGGTGGACTCTTTGGGATAACTTGGTTTTAAGGATTTGGATGCACGAGCAGCATTCCCGCTCAGTACAAGTGAAGGCTAGCAATAGACTGGGAAGCGACAACCACGAGAGCGATAACGGTCATAATCATGCTTGCGACAAAATAAAATTAACGGAGGCATAAAAACGATACTAAAACTCTGAGGCAAAATAGATCATCAAGCTTAATTGACTTTTATTTTTCAGTCATAACATGTGTGAGCATGTGCCAAGTCGATTCAAGTGAATTATTCAGAGGAGGATACCACAATACCATACCATCTTATGAACAGGACAATGCATGTTGATATCAAAATAACATAATATGCACTATTAGCTAGTTGAGACTAACCATAAGAAAACATAAACTACTAAACAGTATTATTCACACATCATTTTTAAGTTTCAACAAGTAATCCATTAACCAAGTAAACATTGAAAAAAGAGGATAAATAAAATATGTGACGATCCACTTATTAATGTAACTGGTGTTTGATGCTAAGATAAATAGATAATAAAATACAGCCGCTTCAAGTTTAGTTAAGTTTATGTTGCTCAAAAAACAAAGTTTAAAGGTTTGCAAACCGTGGGGTTATTGATGAAGAGGGATGCGGGGACATCCCCAAGCTTATGACTTTGGTAATTCTTCAATATTCCATAGTTTGGTGTTCCTTCATTCTCTGTGAAAAAACTTCAACACAAAAACTTTCCCATTCTTTTCTGCGGTTAGACATTAGTACAATAGATAATATTTCCCAAGTGCTACTATTAAACCAAATAAAATTTTGTTTTTAAGTTACAGAAAGGTTGCTTAAATGGCCAACTTATAAATGAAAGGTAAGAACCATTAAAAATCAAATGAAAACGAAAAGAGGCCACTCTTGCAACAAAAGTCAGAATCTGTCCAGAAAAACAGCAGCTGGAAAACAATTTTTAGGTGCACTTAAACATGCCCGAAATTTTAGCCAATTTTTGTACATGCAGAGATTAGGTGCTACAACATCAGTAATTTTTCGTGATTTTTAGAGCTTCCAGTAAAATATGAAAAATCGCGCAATAAGCAGTAGATACCGAAAACAGAAAATCACTTTTTACATATGTATCAACTAAGCTAAATGGATAAAACTTGGTACTTTATTTTTGATAAACTAAGAAACCAGAGGCTAAGCAAGACCTAAACATGCTAGCTACAGCAAGGAAAACTCTAAATAAAAATCAAAAGTAAAACCCAAATAAAATTAAAATAAAGAACCAAACAAAAAGCAAAACAAAAGAAAATATTTTTGTTATTTTGAATTTATAAGTGAAAGTAAAGAAGCAATCGAAACCAAATAAGGAGCCTAATAAAACTAAAGAAGGTAAAACCAAGACATATAAAAGCAATTATAATACAAGTTAAGACAATACATATCATGTGGACGGGTAATATAGAGTATGAACGAGACAACCTCATGTTAGTTGATGAATAGGGGGATGACTCGGGCATCCCCAAGCTTAGATGATTGTATCTTCTTGAATATGTTCTTGGGATGCACCTACACATCCCCAAGCTTGAGCTCTTGCGTCTTCTTATTCATCTCATATCACCATATTGATTAGATCTTATAAGCTACATCCACATAAAACTTCACAAAACTCATTAGTAGGGTTAGTACTCATTAAATAAAATCCACTCATGTTCAAGCATTGACAAGTTTTATAATTTTTACTCAACATTAGCCACTGTATATACTAAGGTGTTCATGATTTCCGTTGTCCGTCGAAAAACTAATGAAACTAACAACACCAAGTACAATATTGAATAAACAAAGAAATCTGTCAAAACTGAACAGTCCGTAAAGATGGCATTCAACGAGATAGTTAAGTAGCTCAAATCGAAAAACTTTAGTCTAATGAAAGAAAGATAATAATCTCAGGTTTATGCACAAAAATTTTCAAGTCAAAATACTATTCTGAGATTTATCACGATTTTATTTACAGAGAAGCACAAATCTGTCTAAACAGAACAGTCAGTAAAGATCGAATTTTTCGACCTATCTACGTACCTTAAATCAGAAAAAGTTAGTCTAATGAAAGAAAGCTAATAAGCATCACTTTGCACTCAAGAAATTTCAGATCAAGATCACGTTCTGGTGATTTTAAACATTTAATACGGTGGAGCACAGAAAATCTGTTTCTGGACAGCAAAGTAAAACTATCAACTTTCAATTAACTAAAGACTATAATTAGCATTTTATTTTTATGTACAGAGGTATATACACAATATTTACATGTTTTTAATGAAAAGCTTCCATGGAAAGATTTGTTTTGGTTTCATAGGCATGAACACAAGTGTTCAAGGTCGACCCCCATTTAACCATTACTCATCTTTCCAATCACTTTTCTTTTTGAAAAGTTTTTAGATAACAACTACACCTAATTTTTTTTGTAATTCGCATTCTCTATCCATAGTAAGATAAAGAAGAACTTAATACTGAAATAAAAAACTACTTAGAGATAAAGCAAACAAGTGCACACAAGAACATTAACCTACGCTATGGCTCCCCGGCAACGGGCCAGAAAAGGTCTTGATAACCCACAAGTATAGGGGATCGCGTGTAGCCTTTTCGATAAGTAAGAGTGTCGAACCCAACGAGGAGCTAAAGGTAGGATAAGTATTCTCTCAAGTTCTATCAACCACTGATACAACTCTACGCACACTAAACGTTTGCATTATCTAGAAAAATAAAACTACGGTAGCAATACGGGTATGAGAGGTAGTTTTGCAAGATAATAAATGCAAGAAAGTAAATGTTAGTGCTGCAGCAATAAAATACACTAAGTAACCATATACTAACAGTACCTTGAGTGTGGAAAAGTGGTGGTAATTGTGGTGGCTTTGTCCAAGATTAATTAGTGAAGGTACTTGGTTCATTGTCTCGATGCAGTTTTCTATGTGGGAGAGGCTAAATATACATGCACTACTACTTGGGATTACAAGTACTATAAGATTGGATTGTTAGCAGGCATCCAAAATACTAACAATGCATTAAGGTTTTCCCCAACCATAGCCTTAATTTCAAGGTCCTCTTACTCCCATACGTGCAACTAAACGGTTCGCGGTTCTCAGGTTTCTGTCACCGGCAGAACTTCCCCGCTTCGTTACAAATACTACCAACCCTAGGGTGTTTGATCCATGCGCGCACAAGTATAATGGACACCAAAGGACATCACCATATAGACATACAACTCTAATGATCCTCATGCATTCAATTAAGCAATCAAAAGACAAATAAACTACGGAAACATGATGTAAATCATAGGATAAATATTATAGCATCAAACACCATGTTTACATAGGACGGTACAGAGGTTTGTGGGAGGATGAAACCACTGAATACAAGGAGGAGATGGTGATGGAGATGGCGGTGAAGACGGCGAGAGGGGACAGCGCGGCGGCGCAGGCGGCGGCGCCGCCGGCGGTGCGGGGGAACTCCTTTCCCCGCCGCCGGCAAGCTTGGGGAGCGCCGCCCCTTAGCCTCCCTCCTTCATGGCTCTTGGAGCCCTCCCCATGGAGATGGGATCCATGGGGGAGGCAAAAACGAGGCTTTTGGTGGCTGAAATTCGGGGTGGAGGAGTTCTCCACGAATTAGGTTTCCTCCCTTTATATATCTTCTCGATTTCCGTCACCCCCTTTTAGGGTTCCACCAAAACGGGCCTAACAGGCCGCGTCCGAACTCCGATTGGGCTGATCTCGGGCTTAAAATCTTCGTATGGAAAATTGTGACACAACTTTCGTAACAGCCAGGTCTCCATATAACGTCATCTTCGAGGGTCAAACTGGCAATCTTCGTAAAAAGTTCTCAGACAGATTTCAAGAAAGTCCCAATTCGACTCCAACAAGGTTTCCTCTTGTATTCTTGATAATTTCTACACATCAAAGAGTAAAACAAGAACATTGTGCACTTTTGTAACTATTAGTAGGTTAGTCCAAATAAATAATAAACTTAATATAAAACAAGTGCTAAGCATAAAAAGGCATGAAACAATCAAAAATTATAGATACGTTTGGACGTATCAACATCCCCAAGCTTAATTCCTGCTCGTCCTCGAGTAGGTAAATGATAACAAAATAATTTTTGATTGTAAATGCTATGATCAGGTCTTTAACAATTGCATGATGTATGGATAATAACTTAGCAATCATGTTTCCTAATGAAAATGTATCAACGAACTAAGAGCTTATACACATGAAATTTAAAAACATCAACAAGATTGTAATGACCATAATAAAGCTTGATAGAGTGGTCTCTCGCTTGCCCTTAATTGGGAGCAAAACATAAATGCCAAGGCACCTCTGAAGTTCAAGTGAAGACTAGATATAGAGATATCAAAGATAAAAGCATCATGGTTATACCTCAATTAATCGTATTCTGGGACAAGCACATTACACTAAGAACGACAGCTATGCTCTCGAAGAAGTGCTCAAAGAAAGGATGTTGGACTCAACATAAAAATAAAAGATTGGCCCTTCGCAGAGGAAGCAGGGATTAAACACATGCTAGAGCTTTTTGTTTGAAAACAGAGGTAAAAAATGTTTTGAGAGGTGTTTGTTAATTGTCAACGAATGGTAGCGGGTGAGAACAGTATTCTACCTGTCAAACGGACTTTTAAGAGCGGCTCCCATGAAGGACGTTATTTCTACCAGCAAGGCAGATCATCCCTCTTTCTCTTTGGTTTACACACATTCAGGTATTTCACTGTTTGTCATTGCTTACTGATGAATCAGGGCAAAAGTGTGAAGAGAATTAATTGGTTAAATTGTGTAATTAATTGGGACTGGGCACCCCGTTGCCAGCTCTTTTTGCAAGTTATTGGATAAGCGGATGTATATGCCACTAGTCCAGGTGTAAAGTCCATTTGACAAATAGAATAAAGAATAACCACACTAATTCCTCATGAGCTAGTAAACATTGACACAAAAAGAGAAATATTTTGAAGGTTTTAAAGGTAGCACATGCAAATTTACTTGGAATGGCTTGAAATACCATGCATAGGAATTTTTTGGTGGACTCTTTGGGATGACTTGGTTTTAAGGATTTGGATGCACGAGCAGCATTCCCGCTCGTACAAGTGAAGGCTAGCAATGACTGGGAAGCGACAACCACGAGAGCGATACGGTCATAATCATGCTTGCGACAAAATAAAATTAACGGAGGCATAAAACGATACTAAAACTCTGAGGCAAAATAGATCATCAAGGCTTATTGACTTTTATTTTTCAGTCATACATGTGTGACATGTGCCAAGTCGATTCAAGTGAATTATTCAGAGGAGGATACCACAATACCATACCATCTTATGAACAGGACAATGCATGTTGATATCAAATAACATAATATGCACTATTAGCTAGTTGAGACTAACCATAAGAAAACATAAACTACTAAACAGTTTATTAACTCATACATTTTTTAAGTTTCAACAAGTAATCCATTAACCAAGTAAACATTGAAAAAAAAGGATAAATAAAATATGTGATGATCCCACTTATTAATGTAACTGTGTTTGATGCTAAGATAAATAGATAATAAAATACAGCCGCTTCAAGTTAGTTAAGTTTTATGTTGCTCAAAAAAAAGTTTAAAGGTTTGTAAACCGTGGGGTTATTGATGAAGAGGGATGCGGGGACATCCCCAAGCTTATGACTTTGGTATTTCTTCAATATTCCATAGTTTGGTGTTCCTTCATTCTCTGTGAAAAAACTTCAACACAAAAACTTTCCCATTCTTTTCTGCGGTTAGACTTTAGTACAATAGATAATATTTCCCAAGTGCTACTATTAAACCAAATAAAATTTTGTTTTTACGTTACAGAAAGGTTGCTTAAATGGCCAACTTTAAATGAAAGGTAGGAACCATTAAAAATCAAATGAAAACGAAAAGAGGCCACTCTTGCAACAAAGGTCAAAATCTGTCCAGAAAACAGCAGCTGGCAAACGTATTTTTTAGGTTCACTTAAACATGTCTGAAATTTTAGCCAATTTTTGTACATGCAGAGGATTAGGTTCTAACATCCGTAATTTGTTCGTGATTTTAGAGCTTCCCAGTAAAATATGAAAAATCGCGCAATAAGCAGTAGATACCGAAAACAAAATCACTTTTTACATATGTATCAACTAAGCTAAATGGATAAAACTTGGTACTTTATTTTTGATAAACTAAGAAAACCAGAGGCTAAGCAAGACCTAAACATGCTAGCTACAGCAAGGAAAACTCTAAATAAAAATCAAAAGTAAAAACCCAAATAAAATTAAAATAAAGAACCAAACAAAAAGCAAAACAAAAGAAAATATTTTTTGTTATTTTGAATATTTAAGTGAAAGTAAATAAGCAATCGAAACCAAATAAGGAGCCTAATAAAACTAAAGAAGGTAAAAAACAAGACATATAAATAGCAATTATAATACAAGTTAAGACAATACATATCATGTGGACGGGGTAATATAGGAGTTGAACGAGACAACCTCATGTTAGTTGATGAATAGGGGGATGACTCGGGCATCCCCAAGCTTAGATGATTGTATCTTCTTGAATTGTTCTTGGGATGCACCTACACATCCCCAAGCTTGAGCTCTTGCGTTTCTTATTCATCTCATATCACCATATTGATTAGATCTTATAAGCTACATCCACATAAAACTTCACAAAACTCATTAGTAGGGTTAGTACTCATTAAATAAAATCCACTCATGTTCAAGCATTGACAAGTTTTATAATTTTACTCAACATTAGCCACTGTATATACTAAGGTGATCATGATTTCCGTTGTCCATCGAAAACTAATGAAACTAACAACACCAGTACAATATTGAATAAACAAAGAAATCTGTCAAAAACTGAACAGTCGTAAAGATGGCATTCAACGAGATAGTTAAGTAGCTCAAACGAAAAAACTTTAGTCTAATGAAAAGAAATATCTCAGGTTATGCACATAAATTTTCAAGTCAAAATACTATTCTGAGATTTATCACGATTTTATTTACAGAGAAGCACAAAATCTGTCTAAACAGAACAGTCAGTAAAGATCGAATTTTTCGACCTATCTACGTACCTTAATCAGAAAAAGTTAGTCTAATGAAAGAAAGCTAATAAGCATCACTTTGCACTCAAGAAATTTCAGATCAAGATTCACGTTCTGGTGATTTTAAACATTTAATACGGTGGAGCACAGAAAATCTGTTTCTGGACAGCAAAGTAAAACTATCAACTTTCAATTAACTAAAGATTATAATTAGCATTTTATTTTTATGTACAGAGGTATATACACAATATTTACATGTTTTTAATGAAAAGCTTCCATGGAAAGATTTGTTTTGGTTTCATAGAACATGAACACAAGTGTTCAAGGTCGACCCCCATTTAACCATTACTCATCATTTCCAATCACTTTTCTTTTTGAAAATGTTTTTAGATAACAACTACACCTAATTTTTTTTGTAATTCGCATTCTCTATCATAGTAAGATAGAAGACTTAATACTGAAATAAATATACTACTTAGAGATAAAGCAAACAAGTGCACACAAGAACATTAACCTACGCTATGGCTCCCCGGCAACGGCGCCAGAAAAGGTCTTGATAACCCACAAGTATAGGGGATCCGCGTTTAGCCTTTTCGATAAGTAAGAGTGTCGAACCCAACGAGGAGCTAAAGGTAGGATAAGTATTCTCTCAGTTCTATCAACCATGATACAACTCTACGCACACTAAACGTTTGCATTATCTAGAAAATAAAACTACGGTAGCAATACGGGTATGAGAGGTAGTTTTTGCAAGATAATAAATGCAAGAAGAAGTAAATGTTAGTGCTGCAGCAATAAAATACACTAAGTAACCATATACTAACAGTACATGAGTGTGAAAAGTGGTGTAATTGTGGTGGCTTTGTCCAAGATTAATTAGTGAAGGTACTTGGTTCTTTGTCTTCGATGCAGTTTTCTATGTGGGAGAGGCTAATATATACATGCACTCAACTACTTGGGATTACAGTATATAAGATTGGATTGTTAGCAGGCATCCACAAAATACTAACAATGCATTAAGGTTTTCCCCAACCATAGCCTTATTTCAAGGTCCTCTTACTCCCATACGTGCAACTAAACGGTTCGCGTTCTCATGGTTTCTGTCACTCCGGCAGAACTTCCCCCGCTTCGTTACAAATACTACCAAACCCTAGGGTGTTTGATCCTTGCGCGCACAAGTATAATGGACACCAAAGGACATCACCATATAGACATACACTCTAATGATCCTCATGCATTCAATTAAGCAATCAAAAGACAAATAAACTACGGAAACATGATGTAAATCATAGGAAAATAATTATAGCATCAAACACCATGTTTACATAGGACGGTACAGAGGTTTGTGGGAGGATGAACCACTGAATACAAGGAGGAAGGTGATGGAGATGGCGGTGAAGACGGCGGGAGGGACAGCGCGGCGGCGCAGGGCGCGGCGCCGCCGGCGGTGCGGGGGAACTCCTTTCCCCGCCGCCGGCAGCTTGGGGAGCGCGCCGCCCCTTAGCCTCCTCCTTCATGGCTTCTTGGGAGCCCTCCCCCATGGAGTGGGATCCATGGGGGAGGCAAAAAACGTGGCTTTTTGGTGGCTGAAATTCGCGGGTGGAGGAGTTCTCCACGAATTAGTTTCCTCCCTTTTATATCTTCTCGGATTTCCGTCACCCCCTTTTAGGGTTCCCCAAAACGGGCCTACAGGCCGCGTCCCGAACTC
>CAMZMU010000040.1:35722394-35852170 GCA_947311845.1 Poa pratensis
TCTCCGGCAGAACTTCCCCCCCCCGCTTCGTTACAAATACTACCAACCCTAGGGTGTTTGATCCATGCGCGCACAAATATAATGGACACCAAAGGACAGCACCATATAGACATACAACTCTAATGAACCTCATGCATTCAATTAAGCAATCAAAAGACAAATAAACTACGGAAACATGATGTAAATCATAGGATAAATATTATAGCATCAAACACCATGTTTACATAGGACGGTACAGAGGTTTGTGGGAGGATGAACCACTGAATACAAGGAGGAGATGGTGATGGAGATGGCGGTGAAGACGGCGGAGAGGGCGCGGCGGCGCAGGGCGGCGGCGGCGCGGCGGTGCGGGGAACTCCTTTCCCCGCCGCCGGCAAGCTTGGGGAGCGCCGCCCCTTAGCCTCCCTCCTTCATGGCTTCTTGGGAGCCCTCCCCCATGGAGATGGGATCCATGGGGGAGGCAAAAACGTGGCTTTTGGTGGCTGAAATTCGTGGGTGGAGGAGTCCTCCACGAATTAGGTTTCCTCCCTTTATATATCTTCTCGGATTTCCGTCACCCCCTTTTAGGGTTCCACCAAAACGGGCCTACAGGCCGCGTCCGAACTCCGATTGGGCTGATCTCGGGCTTAAAATCTTCGTATGGAAAATTGTGACAACTTTCGTAACAGCCAGGTCTCCATATAACGTCATCTTCGAGGGTCAAACTGGCAATCTTCGTAAAAAGTTCTCAGACAGATTTCAGGAAAGTCCCAATTCGACTCCAACAAGGTTTCCTCTTGTATTCTTGATAATTTCTACACATCAAAGAGTAAAACAAGAACATTGTGCACTTTTGCAACTATTAGTAGGTTAGTCCAAATAAAATAATAAACTTAATATAAAACAAGTGCTAAAAGCATAAAAATGGCATGAAACAATCAAAAATTATAGATACGTTTTGGACGTATCAACATCCCCAAGCTTAATTCCTGCTCGTCCTCGAGTAGGTAAATGATAACAAAATAATTTTTGATTGTAAATGCTATGATCAGGTCTTTAACAATTGCATGATGTATGGATAATAAAACTTAGCAATCATGTTTCCTAATGAAAAGTATCAACGAACTAAGAGCTTATAACATGAAATTTATAAACATCAACAAGATTGTAATGACCATAATAAAGCATGATAGAGTGGTATCTCGCTTGCCCTTAATTGTGGAGCAAAACATAAATGCCAAGGCACCTCTGAAGTTCAAGTGAAGACTAGATATAGAGATATCAAAGATAAAAGCATCATGGTTATACCTCAATTAATCGTATTCTGGGACAAGCACATTACACTAAGAACGACAGCTATGCTCTCGAAGAAGTGCTCAAAGAAAGGATGGTGACTCAACATAAAAATAAAAGATTGGCCCTTCGCAGAGGGAAGCAGGGATTAACACGTGCTAGAGCTTTTTGTTTTAAAAACAGAGGTAAAAATGTTTTGAGAGGTGTTTGTTAATTGTCAACGAATGGTAGCGGGTGAGAACAGTATTCTACCTGTCAAACGGACTTTTAAGAGCGGCTCCCATGAAGGACGTTATTTCTACCAGCAAGGCAGATCATCCCTCTTTCTCTTTGGTTTACACACATTCAGGTATTTCACTGTTTGTCATTGCTTACTGATGAATCAGGGCAAAAGTGTGAAGAGAATTAATTGGTTAAAGTTGTAATTAATTGGGACTGGGCACCCCGTTGCCAGCTCTTTTTGCAAGTTATTGGATAAGCGGATGTATATGCCACTAGTCCAGGTGTAAAAGTCCATTTGACAAATAGAATAAAGAATAACCACACTAATTCCTCATGAGCTAGTAAACATTGACACAAAAAGAGAAATATTTTGAAGGTTTTAAAGGTAGCACATGCAAATTTACTTGGAATGGCTTGAAATACCATGCATAGGAATTTTTTGGTGGACTCTTTGGGATAACTTGGTTTTAAGGATTTGGATGCACGAGCAGCATTCCCGCTCAGTACAAGTGAAGGCTAGCAATAGACTGGGAAGCGACAACCACGAGAGCGATAACGGTCATAATCATGCTTGCGACAAAATAAAATTAACGGAGGCATAAAAACGATACTAAAACTCTGAGGCAAAATAGATCATCAAGGCTTAATTGACTTTTATTTTTCAGTCATAACATGTGTGAGCATGTGCCAAGTCGATTCAAGTGAATTATTCAGAGGAGGATACCACAATACCATACCATCTTATGAACAGGACAATGCATGTTGATATCAAAATAACATAATATGCACTATTAGCTAGTTGAGACTAACCATAAGAAAACATAAACTACTAAACAGTATTATTCACACATCATTTTTAAGTTTCAACAAGTAATCCATTAACCAAGTAAACATTGAAAACAGAGGATAAATAAAATATGTGATGATCCACTTATTAATGTAACTGGTGTTTGATGCTAAGATAAATAGATAATAAAATACAGCCGCTTCAAGTTTAGTTAAGTTCCTATGTTGCTCAAAAAACAAAGTTTAAAGGTTTGCAAACCGTGGGGTTATTGATGAAGAGGGATGCGGGGACATCCCCAAGCTTATGACTTTGGTAATTCTTCAATATTCCATAGTTTGGTGTTCCTTCATTCTCTGTGAAAAAACTTCAACACAAAAACTTTCCCATTCTTTTCTGCGGTTAGACATTAGTACAATAGATAATATTTCCCAAGTGCTACTATTAAACCAAATAAAATTTTGTTTTTAAGTTACAGAAAGGTTGCTTAAATGGCCAACTTATAAATGAAAGGTAAGAACCATTAAAAATCAAATGAAAACGAAAAGAGGCCACTCTTGCAACAAAAGTCAGAATCTGTCCAGAAAAACAGCAGCTGGAAAACGCAATTTTTAGGTGCACTTAAACATGCCCGAAATTTTAGCCAATTTTTGTACATGCAGAGGATTAGGTGCTACAACATCAGTAATTTTTTCGTGATTTTTAGAGCTTCCAGTAAAATATGAAAAATCGCGCAATAAGCAGTAGATACCGAAAACAGAAAATCACTTTTTACATATGTATCAACTAAGCTAAATGGATAAAACTTGGTACTTTATTTTTGATAAACTAAGAAACCAGAGGCTAAGCAAGACCTAAACATGCTAGCTACAGCAAGGAAAACTCTAAATAAAAATCAAAAGTAAAACCCAAATAAAATTAAAATAAAGAACCAAACAAAGAAGCAAAACAAAAGAAAATATTTTTGTTATTTTGAATTTATAAGTGAAAGTAAAGAAGCAATCGAAACCAAATAAGGAGCCTAATAAAACTAAAGAAGGTAAAACCAAGACATATAAAAGCAATTATAATACAAGTTAAGACAATACATATCATGTGGACGGGTAATATAGAGTATGAACGAGACAACCTCATGTTAGTTGATGAATAGGGGGATGACTCGGGCATCCCCAAGCTTAGATGATTGTATCTTCTTGAATATGTTCTTGGGATGCACCTACACATCCCCAAGCTTGAGCTCTTGCGTCTTCTTATTCATCTCATATCACCATATTGATTAGATCTTATAAGCTACATCCACATAAAACTTCACAAAACTCATTAGTAGGGTTAGTACTCATTAAATAAAATCCACTCATGTTCAAGCATTGACAAGTTTTATAATTTTTACTCAACATTAGCCACTGTATATACTAAGGTGTTCATGATTTCCGTTGTCCGTCGAAAAACTAATGAAACTAACAACACCAAGTACAATATTGAATAAACAAAGAAATCTGTCAAAACTGAACAGTCCGTAAAGATGGCATTCAACGAGATAGTTAAGTAGCTCAAATCGAAAAACTTTAGTCTAATGAAAGAAAGATAATAATCTCAGGTTTATGCACAAAAATTTTCAAGTCAAAATACTATTCTGAGATTTATCACGATTTTATTTACAGAGAAGCACAAAATCTGTCTAAACAGAACAGTCAGTAAAGATCGAATTTTTCGACCTATCTACGTACCTTAAATCAGAAAAAGTTAGTCTAATGAAAGAAAGCTAATAAGCATCACTTTGCACTCAAGAAATTTCAGATCAAGATCACGTTCTGGTGATTTTAAACATTTAATACGGTGGAGCACAGAAAATCTGTTTCTGGACAGCAAAGTAAAACTATCAACTTTCAATTAACTAAAGACTATAATTAGCATTTTATTTTTATGTACAGAGGTATATACACAATATTTACAATATTTACATGTTTTTAATGAAAAGCTTCCATGGAAAGATTTGTTTTGGTTTCATAGGCATGAACACAAGTGTTCAAGGTCGACCCCCATTTAACCATTACTCATCTTTCCAATCACTTTTCTTTTTGAAAACGTTTTTAGATAACAACTACACCTAATTTTTTTTGTAATTCGCATTCCCTATCCATAGTAAGATAAAGAACAACTTAATACTGAAAATAAAAACTACTTAGAGATAAAGCAAACAAGTGCACACAAGAACATTAACCTACGCTATGGCTCCCCGGCAACGGCGCCAGAAAAGGTCTTGATAACCCACAAGTATAGGGGATCGCGTGTAGCCTTTTCGATAAGTAAGAGTGTCGAACCCAACGAGGAGCTAAAGGTAGGATAAGTATTCTCTCAAGTTCTATCAACCACTGATACAACTCTACGCACACTAAACGTTTGCATTATCTAGAAATAAAACTACGGTAGCAATACGGGTATGAGAGGTAGTTTTGCAAGATAATAAATACAAGAAAGTAAATGTTAGTGCTGCAGCAATAAAATACACTAAGTAACCATATACTAACAGTACCATGAGTGTGGAAAAGTGGTGGTAATTGTGGTGGCTTTGTCCAAGATTAATTAGTGAAGGTACTTGGTTCATTGTCTTCGATGCAGTTTTCTATGTGGGAGAGGCTAAATATACATGCACTCCACTACTTGGGATTACAAGTACTATATGATTGGATTGTTAGAAGCATCCGCAAATACTAACAATGCATTAAGGTTTCCCCAACCATAGCCTTAAGTTCAAGGTCCTCTTACTCCCATACGTGCAACTAATCGGTTCGCGTTCTCAGGTTTCTGTCACTCCGGCAGAACTTCCCCCGCTTCGTTACAAATACTACCAACCCTAGGGTGTTTGATCCATGCGCGCACAAGTATAATGGACACCAAAGGACAGCACCATATAGACATACAACTCTAATGAACCTCATGCATTCAATTAAGCAATCAAAAGACAAATAAACTACGGAAACATGATGTAAATCATAGGATAAATATTATAGCATCAAACACCATGTTTACATAGGACGGTACAGAGGTTTGTGGGAGGATGAACCACTGAATACAAGGAGGAGATGGTGATGGAGATGGCGGTGAAGACGGCGGAGAGGGCAGCGCGGCGCGCAGGGCGGCGGCGGCGCCGGCGGTGCGGGGAACTCCTTTCCCCGCCGCCGGCAAGCTTGGGGAGCGCCGCCCCTTAGCCTCCCTCCTTCATGGCTTCTTGGGAGCCCTCCCCCATGGAGATGGGATCCATGGGGGAGGCAAAAACGTGGCTTTTGGTGGCTGAAATTCGTGGGTGGAGGAGTCCTCCACGAATTAGGTTTCCTCCCTTTATATATCTTCTCGGATTTCCGTCACCCCCTTTTAGGGTTCCACCAAAACGGGCCTACAGGCCGCGTCCGAACTCCGATTGGGCTGATCTCGGGCTTAAAATCTTCGTATGGAAAATTGTGACAACTTTCGTAACAGCCAGGTCTCCATATACGTCATCTTCGAGGGTCAAACTGGCAATCTTCGTAAAAAGTTCTCAGACAGATTTCAGGAAAGTCCCAATTCGACTCCAACAAGGTTTCCTCTTGTATTCTTGATAATTTCTACACATCAAAGAGTAAAACAAGAACATTGTGCACTTTTGCAACTATTAGTAGGTTAGTCCAAATAAATAATAAACTTAATATAAAACAAGTGCTAAAAGCATAAAAATGGCATGAAACAATCAAAAATTATAGATACGTTTTGGACGTATCAAGACACCACTAGTGAACTGTGGACCCCGGTCCATTCTTTTACACTGATAATACAACCAACTGCAAACACTGTTCCTTTTCATTCTGTGCAATTTACTACTGTTTTTCACACCATACGTTTAATCTTTTGTTTTCAGCAAGCCGGTGAGATTGACAACCTCACTGTTTCGTTGGGGCAAATTAGTTTGATTGTGTTGTGTGCAGATTCCACGTCAGCGCACCACTGACAACCTTCCGAAGTGATTTCTTGCTCCTACTGGTTCGATTAAACCTTGGTTTCATACTGAGGGAAAACTGCTTCTATACTGCATCATACCTTCCTCTTGGGGTCTCCCAACGAACGTGTGATCCACGCAATCAAGCATATTTTCTGGCGCCGTTGCCGGGGAGCAGAAGAACTTCGGTTCAGAAATCTCCTTGCTTCCCCTTCCACACGCCATATTTCTGGCGCCGTTGCAGGGAGCAAGAGGATTTCTGCAAGGGGAGTTTCACGCTTCCAATCTCTTTACTTTGTTATTGTCTTGCTTAGTTTATTTTATCTTGTCTTGTTTGCTTTATTTATCAAAAACACAAAAAAAATTAGTTTTCTGCATCTAGTTTATTTCGGTTTGTTATTATGTCTAGTTGTTTACTTGCTATCAATGGCTTCTCTCTTTGAAACAAAATCTTATTGGCTAAGTGGGTTCACGAGGAACAACAAAATTATTATAAGGAATACCGCTTTCTCAAAAAGGGAAATATTTATGGGAACAAATAAGTAGATTGAATTATTTTGCTAAAACTTGTGCTCTACTTATGATGAATCCTACTGCTTTAATGAATCTTTATGTTGTAGAAGGCATAAACACCTCCCTTTCCAATGTGATTATAATGATAATGAAACCTTGGCTGCTTATGCTAAAGGAAACTATGACTTTGGTAATCTTGAACAAACTGAAGAATTTTTGTTTTTAAGGGTGCCTATGAAATTGCTGGTTATATTCAAGATGATGATTCTCCTTATAAATCTGAAATTTTGCTATACTTGGTTATTGCCTTGAATATTACAATGATAATCCTTATATCACTGAATTTCTTGAGAAAACTTATTCTCCAGAACAACTTGCTACCTTTCAGGAACCTGTGGGAGAAAAATTGCTGAAACTGAAAGCTCATTGGATGAAAAAGAGGAAGAGAGTGATGAACAAAAGGAGGATCTACCTCTAAAGATAGTAACTCTTTAACTCTTACATTATATGATTACCCTCCATGCCTACCTAAGGAGGAAGAATGCTATATTGTTGAATGTCATGATTCTATTGAAATATCTCCTTTTGATAAATTTGAAGTAAAAACTCCTTGACTCAAGAAAAGGAAATTGCAGAAAGTAAAAATGTGCTCCCTAATGTTATATATGATAATGCTCTTGATGATGGTCCTATATTGCCTAATGATATTTATTACTATTATTGTCAAAAGTGGGTTTGATAACCCCACTGTTTTTGAGCTTAATAAAAATTATGTGTTTGTAGATCATGAAAAGCATGCTTTATGTGATAGTTATATTGTTGAGTTTGTTCATGATGCTACTGAAAGTTATTATGAGAGAGGAAAATATGGTTGTAAAAGTTTTCAAGTACTAAAACACCTCTCTAATGTTGAAAGTTTTGAAGTTTATTTGTTTCATCTTTCTATGCTAGTTGCTTTATGCTTCAATAATTTATTTTGTTACAAGATTCCTTTGCATAGAAAGTGGGTTAGACTTAAATGTGTTTGATATTTGCCTCTTGATGCTCTCTTTTGTTTTTCAACTCTTATTCTTATGAGAGCATCATTAAAATCTTCAAGCCTAGCTAAAAGGCATTAAAGAAAGCGCTTTTGGGAGGCAACCCATTATCTTTTGTTTTCAGTTTTAGTCAAGGAGTTGTTTACTTCTGTAACAATTCCTTTGTATCTTTATTTTATCGCATTGTTGTGCCAAGTATTGCCTCTAATAGGAAGATGATGCTAGATTTGGATTTCTGCGCAGGAACAGATTTCTGCTGTTCACCGTTTTAATTCTGTAAAATCACAGAAAAATTATTTAAATCTGAAATTTTTGTGCGTGATCCTCAGATATGTACGCATCTTTCGTTAGTTTAAAGTTTTTCGATCTGAGCAACGTAAGTGCCTCGAAAAAATTCGTCTTTGCGGACTGTTCTGTTTAGACAGATTCTGTCTTTTATTTTTCGCATTCTCTCTTTTACTAGTGTTGAGTGGAATTCTTTTTTAGGGTGAAGAGCTTCACATAACATCAGTGGCAGTAGCTAATGTTAAAAGTAACGGTCATGTTTGTGTCCTTATAGAACATGTGAGTTTTTGATTGTGCACTAACCCTCTAATGAGAATTACTTTGAGTTTGGTGTGGCGGAAGTTTTCAAGGGTCAAGAGAGAAGGATGATATAATGTGATCAAGAAGAGTGAAGAGCTTAAGCTTGGGGATGCTCCCATGGATCACCCCAGCATATTTCAAGAAGACTCAAGCGTCTAAGCTTGGGGATGCCCAAGGCATCCCCTTCTTCATCAGCAACTTATCAGGTCATCTCTAGTGAAACTATATTTTAATTCTTTCACATCATATGTGCTTTACTTGGAGCGTCTGTGTGCTTTTATTTTCAGTATTTTATTTTTCTTATGGTCAACTTGATTGGACCCCAGCATTCTTGATTGGGAGAGAGACACGCTCCGCTTTTTCATATGAATACTCCTATTCTTCACTTATACTTGTTGAGTATTCTTATCTAGCTATTGCTATGCTTTTAGCTCCTGTTTTGCATGCATCTCTTATTCAGAGCTGTTAGTTCTTTTAAAGAAAGTACTCTCTTGCTTCACTTATAATTGTTTGGAGAGTTTATGTTGAAATAAATTGATTGGTGTTTGGTTGGAACAGAAAATGTTGCATGTGGTAGATGGTATAATGGAAAAAGCTTACATATTCTTGTAGATCATTGTATTGGATAATTTGATACTTGTCAATTGTTTTGAGTTATCAAGTAGTTCATGTTTAAGCTTTTGTATCATGTAGTTAAAACCTATTAATGAAGAACTACCGTAAAGCTCGTTGAAATTTGGTTTGCATGATTGGTATCTCTAAGGTCTAGATATTTTCTAGTAAAAGGGTTTGGTTAACAAGGAAGACAGTGTAGAGTCTTATAATGCTTGCAATATGTTTTCATATAAGCCTTGCTGTGTCGGTTGATATCCTGTGTTTGCTTCAAATAACCTTGCTAGCCTAAACTCTGTACTGAGAGGGAATGCTTCTCGTGCATCCAAAACCTTGAGCCAAAATCCATGCCATCTGTGTCCACCATAACTACCTATATGTGGTATTTTCTTGCCATTCCAAGTAAATTTTTCATGTGCTACCTTTAAACTATTCAAACTTTATTACTCCTATTTTGTGTCAATGTTTACCAAGCTCATGAGGACGGGGTGGATGTCTTTATGTCAACTGTCAAACAGACTTTACCACCGGACTAGCGGCATATACATCCGCTTATCCATTAATTTTGCAAAAAGAGCTGGCAAATGGGGTGCCCAGTCCCAATTAATTACAACTTTAACCGCTTAATTCTCTTCACATTTTTGCCCTGATTTATCAGTCAAGCAATGACAAACAGTGAAATATCTGCATGTGTAAACAAAAGAGAAAGAGGGATGATCTGCCTTGCTGGTAGAAATAACGTCCTTCATGGGAGCCGCTCTTAAAAGTCTGGTTGGCAGGGGTCATATTGTACTTTCCATTTTCTGATTCGTTGACAATTAACAAACACCTCTCAAAACTTATTTTTACTCTCTATATGATTTCAAAAACTTAAAAAGCTCTAGCACATGATTTAATCCCTGCTTCCCTCTGCGAAGGGCCTTTCTTTTACTTTTATGTTGAGTCAGTTTTCCTACTTCTTTCTATCTTAGAAGCAAACACTAGTGTCAACTTTGGTGCAACAATTTTTATATGCTCGTATATTGCACTTATTATATGCTTTGTGTTGACAAATATCCATGAGATATATATGTTGAAAGTTGAAAGCAATTGCTGAAACTTAAATCTTCCTTTGTGTTGGTTAAATACCTTTTACTTAGAATCTATTGCTTTATGAGTTAACTCTTATGCAAAACTCTTTGATGCTTGTCTCGAAAGTACTATTCATGAAAAGTTTTTGCTTATATGATTCAGTTGTTTGCTCATTATCTACTTGCTAGCAAACTATAGACCATTGACCTGGATCACTTCATTCATAACATGTGCTTTACAATATTATTTGATCAAGATTATGATTGTAGCATGTCACCTCAGAAATTATTTTGTTTTTATCGTTTTACCTACTCGAGGACGAGTAGAACTAAGCTTGGGGATGCTTGATACGTCTCAAACGTATCTATAATTTCTGATGTTCCATGTTGATATTATACCAATTGTTACATGTTTTATATACACTTCATAGCATTTTTATGCATTTTCTGGGACTAACCTATTAACAAGATGCCACAGTGCCAGTTCCTGTTTTCTGCTGTTTTTGTATTCCAGAAAAGCTAGTCTGGAAATATTCTCGGAATTGGACGAAACTTGGACAGAACCTCCTATTTTTCCAACACGAAGACGGAGTCCAGAGGAGACGGAGGAGGGCCACGTGGCACCCACACCATGGGGCCCGCGGGCCCCCCTGCCGCGCCGTGGGGTGGTGTGGGGCCCTCGTGGCTCCGCAGCCGCCGCCCTTTCGCCTATTTATTCTTCCCGACGCGAAAACCCTAAATACCCGAGCCATTATCCACGAAAAGTTCCAGAGACGCCGCCGCCGTCAACCCTAGCTCGGGAGGGTTCAGAAGCTCTTCCCGGCACCCTGCCGGAGAGGGGAATCATCACCGGAGGGCTCTACATCACCATGCCTGCCTCCGGAGTGATGCGTGAGTAGTTCATCCTTGGACTACGGGTCCATGGCAGTAGCTAGATGGTTGTCTCTCCACTTTATGCTATCATGTTTAGATCTTGTGAGCTGCCTATCATGATCAAGATCATCTTATTGTAATGCTACATGTTGTGTTTGCTGGGATCCGATGAATATTGAATACTATGTCAAGTTGATTATCAATCTATCTTATATGTTATTTATGATCTTGCATGCTTTCCGTTACTAGTAGATGCTTTGGCCAAGTAGATGCTTGTAACTCCAAGAGTGAGTATTTATGCTAGATAGTGGGTTCATGCCTCCGGTAATCTGGGAGAGTGACAACAACTTCTAAGATTGTGGATGTGCTGTTGCCACTAGGGATAAAATAACCGATGCTTAGCTTAAGGGTACGCCGTTAGGTCTAATGCATTTGTTTACTTTACGCACATTACTTAATGCAATTATCCGTTGCTTGCAACTTAATACCAACGGGGAACTCGGTATGACAACCTGGCGGTGGATTATTAGTCATAGACGATGTTGGATAACGGTCTATGTATTTGTCGTAATGCCCACATGAATATCATAGTAATCATCATGTCATATATATGCATTGTTATGCGCTCAATATTTTGTCAATTGCCCAGCTGTAATTTGTTCACCCAGCATGTTAGTTACTCCCTCCGTGTCAAAATACAAGGCGCGCTATTTTTAAGGTGGTCTTTGACACTCAACTTTGACCACCAATATATATCAAAATATATTGAATGTGAATGTATATATGATACCGTTGGATTCGTCTTGCAAAATTCTTTAATTTCATATATCTTTATAATAATTTTGGGTACATATTATAATTATAAATCATGGTCAAAGTTACACGACGTTGACCAGCGGAATTAAAGGGCGCCTTATATTTTGAGACGGAGGGAGTATCTTTTATGGAGAGACACCACTAGTGAACTGTGGACCCCGGTCCATTCTTTTACACTGATAATACAACCAACTGCAAACACTGTTCCTTTTCATTCTCTGCAATTTACTACTGTTTTCCACACCATACGTTTAATCCTTTGTTTTCAGCAAGCCGGTGAGATTGACAACCTCACTGTTTTGTTGGGGCAAAGTAGTTTGATTCTGTTGTGTGCAGATTCCACGTCAGCGCGCCACTGACAACCTTCCGAAGTGATTTCTTGCTCCTACTGGTTCGATTAAACCTTGGTTTCATACTGAGGGAAAACTGCTTCTATACTGCATCATACCTTCCTCTTGGGTCTCCCAACGAACGTGTGATCCACGCAATCAGCCAGCACCACCGCCCCACCTCGCCGAGCACCGTCGTTCACCGTCTCCGAGCGCCGCCCAACTGGACGCCCCTCCCCACGCGAGGATGGCCCGTCCAGGGCTCGCCAAGCCCTGCCCGCCGCCCTTGACGGCCGGGCGCCGCCACCACCGCCAGCGCCGGCGACGGCATCGGCCAGGGGATCCCGAGGCGAGGAGCTGCTGGGCTAGGGTTGGGCCCTCCGGGGTCGCCCGCGCGTGCGACCCGGAGGGAAAGGACGCCGAGCTGCCTTTTAGGAGAGGCGACTCTCAAGCTGGGGAGAGGAGAGATAAAGAAGAAGGGAAAAGAGAGCACCCCAACTGTTTGGGTTGATCGGGCTAATCCCTTACCAGACCTTACACTCGATTTGACCGAATTAAACCTAGTTTCTAAGAGTTAAAACCCGAGAAAACATCTTATCCGGTGTCGCTTTTTCTGGGTTGTGGTGGATGCAAAAGTTCTCCTTCCCCTAGAGAGGAATTGCGCTACCTTCTTTTTCCTTTTTTTTTAGAAGAATGAGATACTATTGTCGATTATGATAATCAAAATCAACATGGAAAGAAGTAAAGTACATAGGCATGATTTTGACTCTCATACAAAACACGAAGAAAACACATCCCCATATTTATTGCCTCTAGCATTCGATAAACTATGTTACAGTTATGTTTATCATAATTTATTGTTTTCTAACATGTATTTCTCTATTTTTGGACCTTTCTCCTACGGCGGGAAATTATACCGACTGTGTCATTCGTTTTGTCCATCTACACTACGTGCTAGCAGAGTGAGAGTATGTTGCATTTGCAACTGATTTAAAATACACGAAACATCGTAAAATTTTGAAGTTTACCCTAATTTTGGGTTTCTCAACATATACCGTTAATAAGTTAGGTTTCACCCAAAATTTAATCCTCTAGCATGCCCCATTATATAAAAATCCTCACATAAGTACGAAATACCTTTTGACTTCTTTTGTCAGCATCATGGATATACAAAAATAATAAATCAACATGCAAAAAACACTTGTTGTTTGCATGGGAGAACACTCGATTAATGGAGTACTTTTCTCGGTTCCACCTTAGACACACGAAAGATGACAAAGGAGGTCTACACTAGAAAACATGGCCATGCATGGCCGCCGAAGTCGACACCGAAGCGCAACCGCCAGCCATCACATGCGCATCATGGTGAACTTACACCAGAAAACTCATGCGTGACGAAGTGGCCACATCGAAACACCAAAGAAAAGTGTTAGAATAAGTTATGGCTAAATCCAAAAGGAGTAAGAAACGGAATGATGTTACGATCAAAACAAAATTATGGCTTGAAAGTTAGCTAAGAAAACGAACTTCTACAAAGTTTCCGAAACGAGGACTGTAAATCCAAAGCTAAAGATTAAAAAATTAGTAATATTAGCTATAAGCAATGATAGTAAAACATAAGGTAGGAATAATAATGAAAATGAACATCAGTATACCAGTCAAAGTAAACAAAGGCAAGAATTGGGGTCATAAGCACTGACCAAGTAAAAATTATCAAACTCCAAACTGATTCCTCTGTCCCGACTGATCATTTTATGATGCGCCAATTCCGTATTGCAGAGATATTGGTTTTACCTCTGAGTGAAGTAGAACCCACCCAAACCATGTTATGACCGACCTTGACCAACTTTAATATGTTATGAGAACATCTACTAAAACATGTATGTAGAGTGAAGCGGTTCTTAAGAATTAACCAAAAACATACATACCCTTAAATTAATCTAGCCCCATAATAGTTAAGCCTTGCGAACTGCACGACCCGTTGCTATAGTCATATATTGCAGTCAGGTTTTCGAAATCTTAACCTCACCCTCCGGAAAAAGAACAAAAACACAGTCATCGCAATGAAATACAAGCAATCCACCATATTAGGTTGCCTTCAAATGCGTCTCTTGAAGGCACATTGCATAAAAATCCTCCCTCATAAAATTATCCTGATGTCAACACTGAAACTTGATCGATTTTTTCTAAATCAAATTTGAGATACCTTCTTGAATTCAATCCACTTGTATTTGGTCGGAAACCGGAACCATTTCCAGCTCACCAATAGTAGAAAACTTTTCGGCATAGTGTAGACGCAACAACAGTAAATTCTTCTGTAAAAAAAACAACAACGGTAAATTCTTTAGTTTCCCAAATTTGTATTCGATGAAAGATATCCTTGCAAAACCAAGACCAAATATTTGTATTGGTGTAGGGTCGGAATCCGGAACCGTCTCCAGCTCACCGGAGCCCGGAAACTTCGTGGCCAGGGAAACGAGCAGGAAAGCGTGACCGCGTCGGACACCTCATCCACACGTTTCATATCCTGCGCGTCCCATATAAAGCACCAGCCCCCGCCGCCTCCTCTTCGATTCCCCACTCGCCCGACGCCGCCCCTCGCAAAATTCCCCAATCGCAGCATCGGCGGAACCCTAGACCCGGCGCGACCTCCAGATCGGGAAGCCTCTCCGCCGGCGGAATCGGCGCCTCCTTCCCCGGCGCCACGCTTCGGACTGAGGCCCAGCGGCTCGACGTCCCCCGTCCAAGCTCTCCGTCCGCGTCCTCCACCCGGCGGCCCCGTCAGGATCCGCGCCGTCCGAGGGATTCGACTCCGTGCTACCTCCAAGGGATCCGCGAGCCACCGCCGATAGCGTTAGATCGAATCCGATCTGTAACGCTCCACTGTTGCAATTGTGTGTATATTTGATCCGAGGAATTTCTTCCTGGCCGTCTCTTATAATTTTGTCCAAAAGAGAGGCCCCTAGGAAACAAAAAAAGAGACTACATCATGGGTGTTGTGTATTACAAATATAAGAGTGCAAAGGAAACTTATTCTGTGCAATTGCCCCATTCTTTTATATCTGTTTACGAACTCAAGCAGCTCATCTTGACGAGTAACCGTCATGGCCATGGCCGTACCCGCGGCCGCGGCCCCAGGGAGGATATCGCGCTCTCCAACGCCCAGACTGGCGAAGGTTCGTATTGACGCCGATTAGCTTTATTTAGGTCATGATTTATGTACAACAGCATTCAAATCTGTAAAATTCTGGGAAATTCGGTGGTTAACTCTTCTTGTATGAATTTTTTGCAATATAATCACATCATGCGATTACAGCCTCATATCATGATTGCAACATCGCAATCTGTGTGAGGTCCATTGCCTGTTTTAGGCTCTCAGGTGTCCGTATTAGGATTTGTGTGAGTAGTATCTACATTAAGTTTGTATTTGGCTTGAAAGCACCTATTTTTACCATCATGACCAGTTTTATCCATCAGAATATGTTGTTTGAAGCCATCTATGTTAATCATAACAGAGCCAAAATATATGAAAAGTGATATCTGCTCTCATTTAAGTTAAAGAAAGATCAAATAGGTTTTTAGAGGCCTCTTGCAAGATACACAGATGTTCCCATGACACGTGTGGAATCTAAAGACACAGCTATCTATTTAAGGATATCTGTGTGCTTATGTATATTTGATGCAGATCCGGACAAAGCAATGTCTAGATAAATGTTCTGTTGCATTCTGTGATTTATCATTGAATGATTTGACATGCCTCATATCAATCTGTAATGTTCATTGTTCATCCGATGGTTCTGTACACCTCGATGATCAGTTTTCAGGATATGAATTATGCATGCCCTCAAGATAATACTATGACCCCAGTGGTCGTCTCTAAATAAATAACTAGGAACTATTATTGTAGTGGAAGAGCTGCTATACATGTTCCTTGGCGTCTTTTTGGGATATGGTTCACATGGTTGGAGATCTCCTATATGTATCTGGGCACTCTGTTTTCAGTCCCGTGGATAATGTATTTTTGCAAATTGTGATCAATTCATGCACTTTTCTTTTCGCATCCTGCACATCGCAATAGCTCTCAGTTTCCGAGTTTCCTAAACATAATTCAATCTGTTATTTCGACGTGTTGTCCTTCTTTTGAAGATATTTGTTTCAGTTAAAACATGCTAGTATAATTCCCTAGTTTTTGTTATAAAGCTAGAAGGATATTGTTTTAGTGAAATACTTTGACAGTTCTGTTTTCTGTGCTTGTTCTTGAATGCAGAGTATGCAGATGAAAATGCCATGATACCGCAGAACGTAACTGTCCTGGTCCGCCGAATTGCTGGGCAAATGACAGAGAATATCGTCGTATTCTCCTCGTAAGTCACTATTCCCCTGTTTGTACGGATGTCAGGAGAATACTTTGAGTCAGTAGGGATTAAGTGATGGAACTGAGATAACATGTGAAAATTGCTGCCTTTAAGTTCATCATTAGGATGTTAACATATCTTTTTCTTGGCGTGCATGTCTACTTACGTTCATAATAACTGGTGTTTTGTAACAAAAATTGAAACGGACAACGGCACTCCACTCTTTTCTTTTTATGCCCGTTTTCTCTAAATAATGTACCAAAATGTACGAGTATTGCCTTACACTGATCTCGCTCTCCAAACAGATTTTAATTTTGTTCTTACTTTGCGAGGTTGGAGATGTCTTCTGCATACACTAATATTGTTTGGCTAATTGCAGGCGGAAAGTTATAGAAGATGGTTCTGTAGCTTCGAACAGATCTGTGGTTACTGAATCAGTCTCAAAATCTTGTTCCTCTACAGAAGTGCAAGATGAAGATGCTGCAATCGCAGCTGTGATTGATGGAGCTGAACTCAAATGGTTAGAATACAGATTTCCCTTTCCTCGCATAAAGCAGCACCTATATATCTTTGGTACCCTCTGTAATGATCTTATTTAATGCTGCATGTAGGGATGAGAGACCATCTAATAGAGGACAAGCTGGTGAAAGGTTTATAGGACGCCATTATGGTAAGGCTACAATCATGTTTCTTCAGTATCATGTTCTTTTGAGTTACAAGTATGCTTCAAGACCAAGTAGATAACCTTAAAGATTATCATCTTAAAAAAATCAAAGCTATTGCTAAATTGCTAGTATGCGTAGTTATAGTGAGAGCCTTCCAACTTAACAGATTTGTGTATGAATTGTTGATTTCCATGGTTTTCTATACGTGCATTTTGTCACCGCACAGGAATCTTTGCATTTTTTTGTTAATATGGTTTTAATATATTATTTAACATGTCCGCTGTTTGACAAATCTTTCTTACTGAAGGTCAAGGACCCTAGGAGGGGAGGCACCTCCACCAGGCTATGTGTGCCGCAGCTGCGGAGTTCCAGGCCATTTCATTAAACATTGCCCACAGGAAAGCCATGCACCTCCACCTGGCTATACCTGCTTCCGATGCCAAATTCCAGGGCATTTTATTCATCATTGCCCAACCATTGGTGATCCCAAATTTGACGACTACAAAATTAAAATGCCTCGTTCTCTTGCCCCGGTCGTATCTGCAAATCCTGTTGATGGCATTCCATCTGCGCTTGCCCCAGCTGCATCCGTGAGTGTTGTTGATGACTTGCCAGCTGAACTCCACTGCCGGCTATGTAATAAGGTGATGGCAGATGCGGTGTTAACAAGCAAGTGCTGCTTCGACAGTTTCTGTGATAAATGTAAGCGGTTTTCATGTATTCCATCTGTATATTTAGAAGCCTTGTTGTATGATGGAACAATGCATTATTCAGACATTCGATATGTGTTTATGCTCCAATTCGTTTTATTTAATAACACTAGTTTTTTGTGTTCAGTTTATGCTTGATATGTGTTTATGCTCCAATTCGTTTTAGTTAATTCCATCTGCACTATCCCAGTTTACGCTTCAATAACACTAGTCTACACTATTGTTTTCTGTGTCCAGTTTATGCTTCAAACTGGATGAGGAATAATAACTGTCTTTTCCCCCCTCAGGTATTCGAGATTACATCATTACACAGTCGAAGTGCATTTGTGGAGTGAAGGTACTTGCAGATGACCTCATTCCCAATCACACACTCAGGAGCACGATCAGCAATATGTTAGGAACAAGGGCTAGCAGCACTGCAAGTGGTACAGGGAAGCACAAAAGTTCTTCAGGCAGCAACCCTGATCCCAAGTTGCAGAGCCCGGCCACCTCGGCTGCTTCAGGAAAGGACTTGAAGCAAGACCACCTGCTATCAGCAGCTTCCCCTGACGTGGGTGTCCAGGTTGCCAGGGAAGATCAAGTGGACCGCCCTCAGAAAAATTTGGATCTGAAAAGCAAAGCTGAAGGCTCTGCAGGATGTTCAGTGGAAAGGGCTGTACCAATTGCCGACCCCTCAAACAAAAGGATGTCAGCGAATCAACCCTGAAGGACAGTACGATCTCAGGGACCCTAGAACCAAAAGTTGCCAGGCCTGATCAATTGAAGAAGAAGCGAAGAAGGTGGACTCAACTAAGATAGTTCATCCAAACAATGCTGACTATGGTTACAACGCTCCATTTGACCCTGCATATTGTAACCCTTTCAACAACGGATATCCTCCTATGGTAACTGATCCATACATGTACGGCTCAATGGGCATGCACTATGGTGGTTACCATATGGGTCCTTTTGGTGTCAATCCCTTTGGCAATATGCCACCGCAGACTCCCTTTGGCAATATGCCACCGCAAGGTCCCTTTGGCAATATGCCACCGCAGGCTCTTGCCATGCAAGGCTATCCAGCAAACCATCAAAGGTATATTATTAATTATGTTGAACTTGTTTCTTCACTTTTGCTAATAGAAATGAACATAGACATAAGACCAGTCAGTGGTACAATTTGGTCATCTGTGCCTCCTTTTCAATTTCAATACTAATAGTGTCTGTTGGTTTTGCAGCTGGGAAACCCATCCTGCACTACACCGGGACGCTGAAGCTGCTGCACGTTCGAGGCAGGCACCTCAGCGGGACGCCGAAGCTGCTGCACGTTCGAGGCAGGCACCTCATCGGGACGCTGAAGCTGCTGCACGCTCGAGGCAGACCGAGAGGCCAAGAGACACTGGTTCGAGGCCCCGGCCATCAGAGCGCAACCAGCGCTTGAGTTCCCCTCATGGCAGAGAGTCCGACACTGGTTCGAGGCCCCGGCCATCAGAGCGCAACCAGCGCTTGAGTTCCCCTCATGGCAGAGAGTCCAGGAGCAGGTCCCGGTCAAGATCGGAGAGGAGGGACCATGGACGTTCTGACAGAGCTTCCAATGACTACGACGAGGATCGCAATAGTAGGAAGAGGATGCGCGCCTCTTCTCCAGCAGATGGTGACAAACATAGTAGGCGGAGGATGCGCGCCTCTTCTCCAGCAGACGGTGACAAACATAGCAGGCGGACGTCCAGAAACAGTTCTAGGAGCCTCGCACGTGACGATTCAAGCGACGATGAGCAGAATTTCAAGAGGAACTGGGGACACAGATCGTCAGTCACCATGGACGCAAGGTCCTGAATAAAGCTGGTTCTTGAGGCTTGCTGCTGTCCAAAGCTTGCTGTGACGACTTCTTTTACTGCTCGTGATTGTATGTCTCAGAAAGCAGAGGGTGACTACGTTCCTCTGTCGGAATTGTAGTTATTAACCATTATTATAACGGATTGTAACACTTGAGCGTTCCCAGCTCTCTTACTGTGTAATGCAATGTTTGCAAGATGAATAAAAATTATCTTTAGCTATTGTGATATGCATTTCGGAACTTCCTTTTTCTTTTTCTTTTGGGAAATGATTTTCACCAAGTTGTGCTGATACTCTGCGTTTTGTTAAATAATAAGTAGTATTGACATTTATTAGACGTTCTCGGAAGCTAATCAGAGTATAAAATATATTGGCGAGGTGCTGTTCTTATAAATTTCAAGTTTAAAATCAAATTTATTTGGTAGATATGGAGAACTAAATCCAGCGAGAAATAGTGATAAAGTACATCATCACTATTCTAGTGAGAAAGTGCATCATCACTATCCCTGCTTAATTTGTCTTTCTCTTATCTTCCGAACGAATATGATCTTACACACTTGAACTCTCCGGAAATCAGTTTTGGATAGTACGAGCATACGATCCTACTACCTAAAATATGTCAAAAAAATTCGAGTGTACATCCGAACATTATGTTCACACACGAAGTTTTGCGGAAAAATGATTTTTTTGTGTGCTGTGTAAAAACAAGACAAATTCCGGTGCTAAAAAATAACTTTGTACGAGACATTTTTTTTGTCTTTTTTGCACAGCCCACAAAAAATATATTTATTGGTGCTTTTTTGTGCGAACATAAAATGTCTCGATGTACATCCTTTTTTAATTTTTTTGACATTTAAAATATATTTAAAAAACATTTTCATAACGGTTGCATCTAAACCCACGAGTTAAAACAACGTGTCCCTCTTTGCGAATATATACCATATTATTTTGAGTTTTTTTAATAAAAAACTTCAAAACATGGTTCCACTGAGTTTTCATTGCAAACCAAGGAAAAAAAATAGCGTGCTATCAAAAATAGCGTGGCCCTCCTCCAGACGCTATAAAAGTTATAGCGTGTTATAGCGAAGCTACATTTAAAATAACGTGCTGCAAAAAAAGCAAGATATAGCCCATATATTAAGGATTTCAGCACAAATTCACAAAATATTTGTCCAGAAGCAGTACATGCATAATAAGGGCCAAATCCATGGCATAGACACAAATAGGGCCAAACATCACTATTCAGTTTCCAAATTACAACCAGCATCATGGCTACTGGCTAAAATAATTACAAGTTTAAAAATTCCGAAGACAACCGAAGCAAACGTGCATGTCTTAGCTACTGAAGATTTACAATTACAAGTTTACAGGTTCAGTAATTAGTACACTGCAAATCTACAACCGGATAACAGTCAGCCAATCATACATTCATACGTTGATAGGTTCACCAATCAAACTGGTACTCTTTCTCAAAAAAAAAAAAAAATCAAACTGGTACTCCTACACGGCCGCGAATACACGTGCGTCGGCCGTGCGCCTTCCCTTCTTCCAGGCCGACCGGCCGCGAGCACACGTGTGCGGTGTGCTGGCCCTGGCCTCCTGGCGTGGTCTCAACAAAGAAGCTAGTAGTAGTAGTGTACTGTACAGTACTACTGCTCTGCACTTCCTCCCCTCTCCCCAGCCACTCCTCCCCCTCACTTCCTCCACGCTCCGCTTCTCCGAGCCTCCGATGGCCACGCTGCAGCTCAACCACATCGCGCGGGAGACCGCCGACGTGCGGGGCCTGGCCGCCTTCTACGAGGAGGTGCTGGGCTTCGAGCGCGTCCCTGCCCCGACCTACTCCGGCTTCCAGGTCGCCTGGCTCCGCCTCCCGGGCACCCCCGACGTCCTGCTCCACATCGTCGAGCGGGACCCGGCCACCGCGCTCGCCTCCTCCCCCGCCGCCGTGCCCGACCAGCTGCCCAGGCGGCACCACCTCGCCTTCTCCGTCGCGGACTACGACGGCTTCCTCACCGGGCTCAAGACCCGCGGCACGCACGTCTTCGAGAAGACGCAGCCCGACGGCCGCACGCGCCAGGTCTTCTTCTTCGACCCCGACGGTGAGGGCACTCGGTTCTCGATCCGATGCTTTGTATGCTTTGTTTCGTGTCCGGTTTTTGCTAGTATTTTGTTCTAGACTCCACTCTCGATTGAATCTGACCCCGGTTGCAGTATTATGTCTAACTGACGAAAACCTAGCCGGCGCTTGTTGTCTGCAACCTGTCATAGAATCGCGGCTCTGTCGTAGGGTTCCAACTATTATGCTCGTTATACTTCGTTCCCAGGAATTTAGCTACTGTTTCCTACCAACAGCCACTAGTTCTGCCTTTTTCTTCAGGAATTTAGTTCGGAAGTCTGTATGATTCCAGCTCGATCCAAGTTGTAGAGTCTTCACTTTTCACCTAGTGTCCGGGAGATCAGACCGACCATAAACTACAATTCAGAGAACTTTGCACCTGTTACTTGAAAATTTGAAGTTAGTTTGATAGCACATTGTTTACAGTCTCCTAAGCTGCATAAGCATTTGGGTATCCTTGAGTAGGACTACAAAGCAGCCTACAATTTCAGGCGGTCAGGCCTGCTTGACATGTGAGCGCTAATGCGTTTGAGTGATGGGAGGATTGCGTGCCGCGTGTTTGCTTCAGTCCTTTAACTGTGCTAGTTGTTGGGTATCTGCATGTTTTATGGTCTTAGGGGTTACTTCTTATAGTGGTGATATCAGCTTTTATTTTCAGACGACCATGCCGAGTTTATCGAGTAGGGTTAGTTCAGTTATGCATTTTCTATGCTTAGAATCTCTTTCTTATTGACCAACATCTGATAAGTGTGCTGCATGCTTGACTATGACCAAATGATGATCTATGAGTCTGTTATTTGTATTAAGATACTCGTTTGGTAAATGCTTCTGTTTCACTTTTTTGTCAAATTATACTAAATCTAGTATGGTGTAGTTAAGCTTGTATTGTCATCATTGTTATTAGTAGGGTTCTGAAAACGAGTTCTACACTCTTGGGCAGAGAAATTACTCGAAAATTGCTATCATCAAACTAGCAATCCATTCTTAGGTTGATGATAAATCTTGGGCAGAGAAAGACTGGTTTGACTTTTATATGGTGCCATTTGCTTTCCGTAAGTAGTGTTGGATGTATAGGTTTCCAACACTAGTCTGAACTCTGAAATTGGTGGATCTCAGACAGTTGTCGATAACTAGAACAAACTTGGTACCGTTACTTGATGTAATTTCCTCAAGCCTGTCACTTTATCATTTGTCTAGTCTTCAAAGATAAAGGTGTCAAACCTGATTATTTTTTTGAATGGTGGCAAACCTGATTATGGCTGGTACCTGTATACTTTATTTCCAAATCTATGGGCAGGAACGGTTTCTGTCGATTGCTTTGCATATCGGAACACCCTTCGTAGTATGCTAGATCCTCTTCTCCTTTTAACTTGTGACTGGTGTGTGTATCTCGCTGTACCAATTCCAAGTACAATTATTAAAACCCAAAGACCGCACCTGTCATGGTGCTATCATGCTTTTATTTTACAATTCAGATGTTACGGTGTAACTTAGTTGGCAGTGAATTTCCTTGCGCGCTATTGACACTTCTAAATTCTGATAATGCATGTTTGTTTGTCTTCCCCTGTTTTTCATATGTTGTGATGTAGTATGTTTGTTGTGGGCTTGCATCCACAACGGGATAACTACCGTGCAGAAGATAGCCAGACGGCATGGCTGCGAGGGATTGGGTAGACATAGGTTGAGAGAAGAGAATAACGAGGGAGAGATTAGATTGATTGCTCTTGCTTGTCCCAAACGTGGATACATGTCATCCTTATATAATGGATGGTCAAGTCTCTGACCTCTCCTAATACGACTGGAACTACTAGATCTTTCCTAATACAATTGGACTCTTTCCTAATACTATACTTTCCTAAAGGACTCCCCTCTTTTACTTGGTGCTGCAAGTATTTGTTGAACACGTGACCATCTCCTAATCCAATACGACCATCCTGGTCTCCTTGCTGTCCGGCCGGCTGCATCCGTCTTACTAGCGTCCACAACACTACACCCCACCCGGACAAGCAGCTTGTCCTCAAGCTGCACGGTGGCGGCCATGGCTGTAGTCCTAGATTACCCCATGTCGATGAGAGATTGTAACGATGTTGTTGAGTCTGACCAACGAAATAATTTCTTGCAGAATATATTTCTTTGATAACAGAAGGATCCTGAGTTAATTCTGTTCCCGTAGCCAAAATCCAGATCCTGCAGAAAACGTCCTTGTTGTTCTCCTGGATCGAATACATGCAAATACGCATACACGCAAGTTCCTCCTAACCATAGTTGTCTCCACCTTAGTTCAGATAAGAATTCCTTTGTCATGCAGTCTCCCTTTCCTTTCTTGCTTGAATTCCCTTTTAGATATTTCAAGTACCCTTTCGTTCCTCCAGGACCGATCACAGGTTGATGCTTCATGCTCTTCATAAGGAATACCTGATGCAGCCAAAAAGTAAAACCTAATTGATTTGTAGGCCCAACGTAATGGCCCAATTCAGAACAGGCCCTCGAGTCAGCTCTCTGTGCTATAGAAAACAGAGGCGACTTTGCTAGGGTTAGCACCGCCGCCGGCCTTGCTCTTGTGCACAGTTTGTGCCATCTTGCACCTCTGGCTTCACCAAACGCTGCGGCGGATGCGTATGGCACGACTGCTACACAAATCTTTGCACCCATCTCTGATGCGCTTGGTTGTTTTTGTGTCACGGCCTTTCCTTTTGCTGCGCCAGCTGCCGTGGCCTTTACTGCACCTGCACTCAGCTGCGCTGCTGCTACCGCTGTGTTTTCTTCTTCTTGCTGCAGTACCTCGGTCGCTGTCGCTTCTTCTTGTGCTTCTGCTACTGTCTTCAGCTTTGGTGCCTCTACCACGACTACATCTTGCGGTGTCGTCGCCGTGGAGTTGGCTTCCCTTGCACCTGATGAGTTGGATGATACAGGTAGTAACTCGATCGAAAGTTGGCAACAACCATGGTAGATGTTCCGGCCCTGCAAACTACCAAAAGCTCGTGTTGCATCTTGATCTAAACCATATTTGATGAAGACTACAATCCTTGACTTTGCTGGAAAAATTTCAATCGTCTCTATGGCCCCATAAGGATCGAAGACCTGATGAAGCACACACTTGGTGGTAGGGTAGAGAACATGCTGAATCGTGACGCGGAGCATCCGTCGCGACATATTCTCGGCAGCAAAAGTCATGGTGGTCGGCTCTGATACCAAATGTTGTGGGCTTGCATCCACAACGGTAGTTAACTACCGTGCAGAAGATAGCCAGACGGCATGCTGCGAGGGATTGGGTAGACATAGGTTGAGAGAAGAGAATAACGAGGGAGAGATTAGATTGATTGCTCTTGCTTGTCCCAAACGTGGATACATGTCATCCTTATATAATGGATGGTCAGGTCTCTGACCTCTCCTAATACGACTGGAACTACTAGATCTTTCCTAATACAATTGGACTCTTTCCTAATACTATACTTTCCTAAAGGACTCCCCTCTTTTACTTGGTGCTGCAAGTATTTGTTGAACACGTGACCATCTCCTAATCCAATACGACCATCCTGGTCTCCTTGCTGTCCGGCCGGCCGCATCCGTCTTACTAGCGTCCACAACAATGTTACACTGTTATCCGTTCCAAAAACATCCACATCTTCATGATAATTGACACGTTTGTTTCTTTTTTCAGGCAATGGTCTAGAGGTTACAAGCCCAAGCTCCAGTGATAAGTAACCTAGGAGCATGATATGCTTTCTACTTCTGCAATAACTGTGTAAGTAACTGATGTTATAGCACGTCCCAAACTGAAAACCCACAAGTAGTTCTCTGCGAATCACCTCCAACCGCAGAAATGCACCTCCTGATTTTCCACTGCATCGACAGTTTCTGCTGGTGACGGACATTAAGCGAGTAGCTGCTAGTCTGCTAAAATTCTGAAGTACTGTCAGTTTTCTTGATGCATATGATCGCCTCATCTGTTTTGCTTATTTGGTTGCAGCTTGCAGGTAATGATGCCCTGAGAGTGAGATGATGGAAACTACAGAATCTTTAGGGAACGTTTCAGGATCATGCTTTATTTTCAAACGAATAATGAGCTTACTACATGAGCTATGTATGTACCCCCATGGTTGTAACATGGATCTGTGACTGAACCGTGCCATGGACATGTATGTCTGTTACTGAATCCTGCTGTGTGTTACTACGTAAGTTACAGCGCTCTGGTTATTGTCTAGCCAATCTCTCGTCGCTAAACCAATCGATCAAAGCAGAAGGAACAAGAATGTTTAAGCTATCCTCTCACCCAGTAGAAGCAACTAATTAGGCAAAAAGAAGCATCTCGGTATCTCACAATAGCTCGCGAAATACATTTTACTACTCCCTCCGATCCATATTAATGGACTCAACATTGTCTAGATACGGATGCACCTAGTCTAAACACTTAACTAGATACATCCGTATCTAGATAAAGTTGAGGCCATTAATATGGATCGGAGGTTGTACAAGTATCGGAGCACATGATAATTAAGGTCGCCGGCGAGGGGATGAGATCGATCAGTCGTTGGCGGTGGCGAGCTGGACCTGGAGCAGCTCGTCCTCGGGGATGACGCGGATGGTGCAGTCGGAGCGCGGGTAGGCGGCGCAGAGCAGCGCGTACCCCTGCGCCACCACGTCGTCGCTGAGCATGCCGTCGCTCTGGTCCACCTTGCCGGAGACCAGCCGCGCCGGGCAGGTCATGCACACCCCGAGCTTGCAGTCGTGCGGCACGTCCAGCCCTTCGTCCAGCGCGCGCTCCAGGATGTTCTCGTCCTCCTCCATCTCCACCACCACCGACTCGCTGCCGTGCTCGATCGTCACCTTGTACGCCCGCGGTGGCCCCGCCGACGCCGCGAGGCGCACCCCGTGCTGCTTCCGGCGGAGCAGACCGGCAGCGTGGTGGCGGATGTGGAGGCGCGGGGAGGAGATAGATGTGGCGAGGTGGAGGAGTGAAGCGGCAGCCATGGTGTGTTTTCAGTGTCTGCGTGCTGCGTGCGGCAGGTGGTGACGGGGCCGAGCGTGAAGGCCGTGCTAAAGGATAAGGTGCTGTGCCGCTCTCTGTGTGGCATTACCTTGATCCAATCAGAGCCGTTCATTATCTTCTCGAGACTGCCAATCTTATTCTTGATCAATTTCAATTTTCTTGATGCCAAGTAGATGACTTTTTTGGCAATTTACATTATTGTCATACCGAGGAGAAATTATTGTGGATTTCACGGGGTTGTGAGATTGTATTCTAAACTACAAAACATGTTATAATTTGATATAGATTTTATGCTCTAGGCTTCATATGTCATTATGTTATCTCTCTCACCCCCACCCCCCCGGCTTAAAATATGGAGAAGAACTTTTACCGTCAGATGTTGCCAATGGTGGTGGTTGGTACGAGTCGTTGAGCACTTTGTCGGGGCTATATTTATTTCTCTGTGTATCGTTAATGTCTCGACTAGTTGATATTACGTTGTTGTAAGATCCTGCTATAATTGGTATGTTCTTAATACTAATATTTTCCTTTATTAAAAAAAGTTCTGATTGTTGTTGGTCGAAGTCCCCCTTCAATTTTTTATTAATGTATTTCTTCGTGTTATTTTTGAAAATACCCGTACTATATTGTTCTTGTCGTCGTATGAAACAACAGATGCCTAGGGGTAGGCTTATGTTTGGGTCCGATGGACGCTAGAGGATTCGGGGAGGGATAGCGAGCAGAGTTGCTCACACAGACAAACAGATCAACACGGGGATTTACCTTGCTTCGGGGCTCTCGTGAGAGATAAAACCCCTACTGCAGCATCTAGCCTATCGGTGTATTCTCCTCTCTGTATATGGATGGTACAAACGCTACACGAGCTGGGTGAAGATTGCCTCTCAGAGGTCTTAGCTAGGAGGAGCTCCATGTGAGCGGGGGGAGAAGAAGAGCGCGAGCCCGCGCAGGGGCGTCCCCTGTGAGCGTTCCCCTGGTGCTCCTTATATAGGGAAAGCCCAAGGGACAAGGGATGTCCCACATGCCACTGTACACGCACTGTACACGATTTGACTACTGGGGTCTAATCAACACTGTACACGCGTCACGTCGGTGTACTCTTGTCACATCAGTGGCACTGCAGCCACGTCCAGGATGGGCGTGGCCTGTCTTGTCCTTGTCCTTACTTTTGTCTTCTAGCTCCTATCTCCGGGATCTTCGGTAGGTGGCAGGGGGTATCTTGTACTTGTCGAGGTAGCGGCGCGGGACGTCGGAGTGTTGGTTCAATCCAGGAAGCAGGAGATGTCCGTCGAGGTAGCGCTGGATGAGACGGCCATCCGAGGTAACGAAGCCTCGGTCCAGCTGAGCAGGTGAGGACCTTGACCTTGGCCCGCCCGTGACTGAAGATGCTGGCCCGGAACCGAGGCTGGGAGTCTCGGTTGAGCGCTGGAGCGCTGCTGATCGATGCCTCGGCTCAATCCGAGTTGCAGAAGCCGGCCGCCCGACACACGGGAGCGTCGCCCGCCCGAGTCGCAGGAGGCAGCGACCTCGGCCCGTCGAGAGAAGGGACGGAGGCCCATCCGAGACAACGAACTTGGTTCGTCCAAGGCTGGAGCGCAGCGCACCGGTCGCGGACTCGGAGCTGGAGCGGCGCATCGCTGAAGACGTGGCCCATCCGAGGTAACCATCTCGGTTCAGCGATCGCCAGCCTGGCCCGAGGCGCAGGGGAAGTCGGCCTGCTGGGGCTGGGAAAGCCGGCCCAGTCCGGGGCGGAAGAAGCTGGCCCGGCCGAAGTAAATGGACCTCAGTCAGCGAAGCAGTTGGATCTCGGTCCTCCAGGGGCTGGAGCAGCCGGCCTGCTCCGAGGTGACCGCATCTCGGCCCAACCCGAGGTAAGTGGACCTCGGTCCAGCAGAGGTATACCACTCGGTCCGCCCGGGGCGGCGCATAGCTTCGGACCGCCCGGGACTGGCTGTCTCGGCCCAGCCGAGTTAAAGAACTCGACCTGCATCCAGGTATGTCGATCTGGGCTGTTTATTCTTTCTTTTCCTTTATTTCTTTTTATCTGTTATTTATTTCTTTGCTACCTCCTCTAGTAACTCAACAAAATCATCAACTCTGGGGTACCCGGGATTACATCCCCGACAGTTCTGCTTGTTGTTGCTCCTTTGAACCCAATTTGTTTTCTAATAAGACACAAGTAAATCTATTTTTGTCAAGAGACTTTCATGTGTCCACTTATATTAAACAACGAGAACCTAAAAAGGTCTAACTAAAAGAAACCTGTGCACATACATATGTTGTTTCAATTTTTAAAATAAAAGCGCGCACGAGTACACACGAGGAAAAGTATAGTAATCATCCGGGGGATCTTTGGGAAAGATCACCCGGGTCCCCCTGCCAACACGTGTCCCCTTTTTCTGTTCAAATCCCGCTTTTGCTACCGTGTAGCAAATAATTGCCCGCTTTTGCTCCTATGTAGCAAAAAACGGTTCGTCCAGAAAATAGATTAGAAAAGACCGATTTCGCCGGCGACCTCACCGGACTCGCCGGACCTCACCGGAGAGCTCACCGGAGATCCCGTAGCAAAACAGATGTGCTATTGTAGCAAAATCAATTTCGCCGGAGAAAAGACCGATTTCGCCGGCGGCCTCACCGGACTCGCCGGACCTCACCGGAGACCTCGCCGGAGATCCCGTAGCAAAAAAATGTGCTATTGTAGCAAAATCGGTTTCACCGGAGACATCGACAGAGACCTCGTCGGAAACATCGTAGCAAAAACTTTATCCTATTGTAGCAAAACACATAACAATAATAGCAAAAAAATTGTTATATTGCAGCATGCACACGCCGCCGGAGGTCTCCGGCGATGTCTCCGGCGAGAGTCTCCAGCGAAGTTGATTTTGCTACAATAGAACTTTTCTGTTGCTACAATAGCATAAACTTTTTGCTACCACGTCTCCGGCGAGGTCTCTGGTGAGGTCTCCGGCGATGTCTCCGGCGAGTCTCCGGTGAAGTTGATTTTGCTACAATAGAACTTTTCTGTTGCTACAATAGCATAAACTTTTTGCTACCACGTCTCCGGCGAGGTCTCCGGTGAGGTCTCCGGCGAGGCCAGAATTTTTCCCTTCATGTTTTGTGTACGAACCATTTTTTGCTACAATGCAGCAAAAGCGGGACGATTTGCAGCAAAAATCGGGAGTTTTGTAGCAAAAGCGGGATTAGCCTATATTAGTGGACACGTGTCGGGCTGGCGACCCGGGGGATCGGACGGAAAGATCCCCGGGGGACGCCTAGTCCTGTCCTACACACGAAGTCTAAATCTCCGTGTTTGACTGTTTTCATTTCCCCTTTCTGCAACTTTCCTATCGAGTGTCCGCCGTCACTACTAACAAAATACTCCCTCCATTCTACCTCCGTCTCAAATATACTACTATATCAAAGCTAACCCCTTTAGCTCTCCACTCAGGCTGCCACGTCACCGACACTGTTCATGTGAACAATATTCACACTACTACAGTGTCGTTTACGGTTCACGTGAACATTCTTTTTCTTTTTTTTGATTTTTTTAAGGTTTGTTTTTTGAATTTTTTTTTGTTCTCCCATAAATTATATAATATACTTATCTATCAATATATGAAAGCTCACCCAGTTAGCCCTCCCCTCGCGCGCCCACGTCACGGCCACTGTAGAAGGATGACAGTAACGCACTTCTACAGTGTGTGGCCGGCTCCGCGCCGTCGATCGCGGATCCGACGGTCCCCGATATATTTTTGCATAAAAGCCATCGCGTTTTCCAGAAATTACTCCGCAACCCAAACCTTCCCGTGCAGATGGATCTATCTAAAAATTTCAGAAAATCCAGGGACTTCCTGCAAAAACGTCCCCGCATCCCCCCTTCCCCCTTCCTCTCTCCCGCGCGACGCCGGAATCCACGCCGCCGTGCCCCTGCTCCCTCCGCCGCATGTGCAAGCCGCAGCCGCCACTCCGACGACCTAAACCCAGCGGCACCGCCGCTCCCGGACGCTCCGCGTTCACGCGCTTCCGCCGCGCGCACGCGAGCGTCCCAGATCGCACGGACGCGGCGCCGCCGTGCGCTCTGCTCGCCGTGCCCGCCATGGCCACCGTAGACGTCAGCCTGACGTCACGGTGGACCCCACCTGACAATTTTTTTAAAAAAACCAAGAAAATGCAAAAAATCCCACAAATAACCACTGGAAAAATATAAAAAATATATCAAAATGCTAAAAAAAAAAACTTTTTTTCGCAAAATGCAATCATATATGAATAATTCAAATTCAGATTGGCCAACATTTGTATAATTTTATGTAAAGATACAACCATATACTTCAGCATTCCAACTCAAATTTCGAATTTGCATATTTCAAAATTTTAAAATGACTTTCAAACCTGCAGTTTTTCCCCAAAAAAAAATGAAAAAAAATCCATAAACTTCCATACATAACCACCGGAAAAATATAAAATATATATCAAACTTAATTAAACAAATTCGGAAAATTACTAAATGCTACTAAATAAATAAATTGAAATATATCCAACTGCAAAACATAAAAAAAAAATCAAAATTACCACAAAAAATAAATACTGACTGTCTATAACATATAATCAAAAATCAAATTTGAATATTTCAAAAATTTAAATGTCCTTCAAATTTGAATATTTCAAAATTTTGAATGCCTTTTCAGTCTGATCATTTTACTAACCTAAAAAGAAATCAAATCTGGAAAACTTCCCAATTTGAACATTTTCTGAAATCTGAACAATTTTTGAACGTAACCTCTCTTTGCATTCCAATAATTTCAAATTTTCACACTTTTAAATAAGAACATTTCCAAATTTAAATTTTACCACACGGGCGCGGCGGTGTCGCCGCGCGATTTTTTTTTTTTAGATACAAGGCCAAAGGCCCAACGTTAAATTAATAACGCCAAGAACGGCGACAGAGTACATGGTGCTGAACCCAGCTTACAACAAAGTGCTGCACACTCACACAGAAACACAGAGCTACCGACGAGATTACAGTTGAAACACCAAAGGCGAACAACGCCGAAGAAGGAGAGCACAAGCAGGACGGGCCGAGGTGTCGGGCCGGGGCTCACCCAAAGCACGGGCACACCAACGCACACGGCACACCGCCGAGACCAACTACACCAACCAAGGAGCATCGCCAGCAGGATCATCAACGCCACTCTCCGCAAGGGCAGACAGGCTCAGTCAGCAAACCCTGCACAAGAAACACCGAGGTACAAAACAAGGTACAAGCTTTGCCCGAGGGAGCTCGACGCACAACACCACAGCACCTCCGGAAAGCAGCCTGCCGTGAACTCCAAGGCGGTGTCTTCAAGAAGCACACGACGCCACAGCGCCGCCACCGCCCGGTCCGAGGACCTTGGATTTTCATCCGGAGCGAAGAAGGACCAAGAGAAGCCGCTACGACGCCTTCAAGAAGGGAACGACGTCCATGGACGCCGCCGTCGCATCCCGAGAAGACCCAGGGAAAGGGTTTCCCCCGGCAAACTCTCCCCACCTTCAACACGGGGCACCAAGCATCGACAAGCGACACCCAAGCCACTGTCACCGCAAGCCACACGCCAGCCACCCCGCCACCCCTGTGGCCGAGGTCACCGACCAGCACCTGAGTCCCTGGCTCGCCCGCCAACCAAAGGACTCCCACCGTCCAGGGCCGCCTCCCCGGCGTCCTAGCTCCGCGCACCGCTGAAGAGGGCAAGACGAGGAAGGAGGCTCCACCACCATGTCAACCACCGGCAGCCCCCATGGCTAGCCGTGGCACCAGACATGGCCCGGATGCGATAGAGCTCGAGAAACGAGGCGGCCATGGCCGCAGCACCCTACCGGCCTCCCGGAGACCTCCAAGCAGACCAGCAACCCGCAGCACCGCCGCCACGCCAGCAACCTTGGATCGAGACCGAGCAGCAGAGTCGGAGGCGAGAAATACCGGCAGCCCGCACGACCCGCATCGGGCCCAGATCGGGCCCGGGCGCCGCCGCACCCATCTCCTTGCCGGCAGCTCCCGGCGCCGCCACCGCCGCTAGAACTGCCGCTGTGCCGCCCCTGAACGTCGTTGTCGCCTCCCCTGCAACTCCCGGCCGCGCACATCGCCGTAAACACCGCCACCAGCGCCGCCCGCTTGACGCCCCGCCTCCGCGCGAAGGGAGCACGTCGGGGCGCGCCCGCCTCACCCGCCGTCTTTGCCGGCCGGGCGCGGCCGCCACCGCCGGCGCCGGCGGCGGCAGCGGCCGGAGAGAGGAGATCGGCACCGCTTTTTTTAGGGTTTGGGGTCCGCTGGAGCGGCTCGCGCGAGCCGCCCGAGCGGAAGAGTTTCTCCTCCCGTGTTCCTAATCTTTGCAAAATGAATTGCCTCGCCGCGCGAAATTTTCCTAGTTATAAAATATATTGGTAGGCTAAATTAGCCCATCAGAACGTCTTATAATTTGAGGCAGAGGAAGTATTGAGAAACAGAGGTATTAGTACTAAGTGACGGAGTTCTTTGGCTGTCACCAAACCTCTGGTAGCTAAATTTCTTGCACCAATGGAGCTCGAGCTCAAGTGTGGATCAGGATGCCACCATTCTCAATCCAGTTGCTGAGTTGCCATATTCAAACGCACGTGTACTCTGTCTGACCCGACCTGTCGCCTGAAAACGGAGAAAACCGGCCGGCCATTCCTTTCAGTGCAGAGGGTTTGTTATTAAGCCGGCATGCCCGGTAGGCGGTAGCAGGACAAGGACACGTACTACTTGCAATACGACTCGCCCACGATCGACCATACACACACACAGTCGATCGCCGTCTTGCGTCGAAGAATCAAGACAGTCGGTAAGCTGGCGGCTGCTTCCACGCCATTTCCCCCGCGTCCCTGGCCGCGGCACTGGCGTGTGTGGCGTCGCCGCGCAGAGGGAGCAGAAGCCGACACCTCCGCTTGACTCCGGCCGGACTCGCGGAGCTTCTCGGCGATTTCTCTCCGTCGCGGAAAAGCGGCCGCCCGGCAGCAACGAGGAAACGAGGCCTGGTTCTGTTCCGAGACGACCCGCCGGCCGGCGTCGGCGGGGCAGCACGATCGGGGACGATCGACTCCGATCGTGCATGGAAGAAAACAAAAGCAAGGGAGAAAGAAGAGTAGAACTGACATCGACGCGACTACTAGTAGTAGATAGTCTGGTTGGAATCTTTATTCGGTTTGATTTCTGTGTCTTTGTCTTTTCCTTTGGAGATCGGCAGAAAGCACACCTACGTCGGCTATCAATCACTCTCGTCACATTTATCATTTTTAATGACAGTCAATGTACAGATCGATGCACGCCATTTTCTGTAGAGTGGATCGGTCGACGTACGTTTACAAGTTCGGTTATTCTAATAAGGGACGTGCCCCACGAACTCGTTCCGTCAGGCACGTTAAGATCCTAGCTCGCTCCATCGTGCGGGTACTCTTTATATCTAATCGGGCCAGTCTTATCCTCTCGCATAACCACACAAGGAGTCAATGACCGAGCCTTCTCTTTCCCCTTTTCTTCTTCGCTAGCTCCACCTCCCAGATGTCGATGGCTTTTCGAAATCCGATGATTTCGAGCGGCGGATCAGCCGACGCAGCTGCTGAAGGTGGTCGTGGCTCGGTGCGAGGCCGCCGCCGCCGTGACCCGCGTCTCCGCTGGATGTGTCAGACGCGCAGAGGAGGAGGGGAGCAGGAGCCAGCAGGCATGGTGAAGAGCGCCCATGGCGGCAACAGGCACGACGACGGGGGCGGCCGCGCGCCCATGGCGCAGCATGCACGGCGACGTCGTCGACGGCGTGCCCACGGCAAAGCAAAGGCACAGGGACGGGGCGCGCGTGTCCTTGCCGAAGCAGGCACGGCGACGGGGCAGCGCGCTTCCTTGCCGAAGCAGGCACGGCGACGGGGCAGCGCGCTTCCTTGCCGGAGCAGGCACGGCGATGGGGCGGCCGCGTTCCCATGGCGGAGCAGGCACGGTGACGGGGCTGTTGCACGCCCATGGCGGAGTAGACACGGAATGCACGGCGACCAGGTAATCATGTGTAAGTAATATGGAAATCATGTGTAAGCAATCAGGCAGTGGTTTGTAAGCAATCTGGCAATTGCGTGTAAATTATCTGGTAACAGTGTGTAATTAATCTGGTAATTCTATGGTCCTTGTAGATAGTGCTTAAAAGCAGTCGGTGATGATTGTGTGCTCTGCTAACATTGGCCAAAGAACCCGGTAACTGCGTGATAAAAATCTGGCAACTGTGTGATGTATACAGAAACAGTTTGGGTATTGCCTACTAACAGTCTGATGACAAACCTGGTAATCTGGTGACTATCACCTCGCTATTTTCTGGGGTAGGTGCGAGAGTGTAGTGGGTAAAGTGTGGGCATCGAAAAGAATAGACAGGATTTTTGTCACATGCTAGAACAAAACGTAGGACCATCCAGGTCAACGTGGGGTGAGTGGCGTCCAATTCGCCGACGTGGGGACCGACGCGCGGGACGATTGGTCCGCGGGGTGATTAGCGGATTATCGGGCGCCGGACGGGAATCCATTCTAGGGCACGGTCGCTTGGTAGCACAGTCCTTACAAGTTTTATGGAGACGTACGAGTTTACAAAGTACATCATCAATGCATGTTTTGGGTCGCCGAATAACAACCACCCACTCCCTAGCGAAATCGATCTAGTTTCCAAGTGCCGCCAGCCTTCCAACGCGGCCTCCAACGGCTCCTCTCCCTAAGCCTAGCCACACACGCTAAACCGCTGAGTAAGATACATGTCACGGTGACAAGTGACATGCGTTGGTATCTTACTCAGCGGTTTCTTCAGTCTGGATTGTAAATCTTCTTTTTCGGCTGAGGGTTTGTCGGGGGGCTGCCCCCGGGTAGGGCAAAGATGATGTGTTATGAACAGTTAAGGTCTAACCGGATCAAGGAAAGAAGAGCCGGCTAAGTTAGCCGGGTCACTTGGGCCGGATCTCAAGGCGATTCGGTCAGTCCTACTTCAAGCCAGAATGAAAGGAAAGACCAAAGGGGATCCGGTGAGGTTTAACCGGATCCAGGAAAGAAGAGCCGGCTAAGTTATCCGGATCCGGGTAGGGCAACTCGGATGTTGCACAGGGGCCGAGTAGTGTCAGTAAAAGTCACGGGCACTGTAAGGTTACTGACCGGGGCTCAGAAGACAGCAAGGTGCTGCCACAGGTTTTCCGGGTCACAGGCCCCTAGGCGCTGACTCGGCCAATTCGGGAAAGGGGCAGTGCCTAGGCTACTGTGGTCTACGCTGCCTTAAGCTCAAAGAGGAAAGATAAGCCTGTGGAGAACAGAGGGTGAGCTGGGCTGAGTGACAGTGGCCAGTGTTTGTCCTGTTCTCCTTGTCCATGCCATTGTCCTCTGCGGCCAGGGGCAAAAGGGTAATTCGTTACTGTATATATGCAACACCACCTTCTCCTGTGAGGGGGATCGACCATCGTGAGCATCATTTCCCCCCCAAGCTTCATCTTCTACCTGGAGCCCCTCCATTGTTCATCATACAGCTCAAGGAGCGCTCTGTACTTGTAAACACTTGAGATATAAGAGAGTAGGCTAGAGCTGCAGTAGGGGTGTTACCTCCACAAGAGGGCCCCGAAGCAGGGTACATCGTGGTGTTCTTCGCTGTTCTTGGTTTGCTTTGTTCTTGTTGGTTCCTGCAAGTTCTTGTTTGATCTTCATGCGTGCTTCATAAGCGCGCAAACCCTCCCCGGTTCCCCCAACGCCCAAGCGAGCCCACACTTAAGCCATCCCCATGGCATCTGCCGTGACACCACCACGACAGTTGGCGCCCACCGTGGGGCTGATAGTGGCGCTTGTTGGGTTAATTTCGGATGGGATCTTCGTCCTCAACGCGGGGACTCAACATCACCATTGTCCCCGCGCTCTAGCTTGACATCGTCGACAGATCCGTGGTGTGAAAAGTGACTCGGGGACTCGACTTCGGCATCGTCCCCGCATGTTGACTCATTTTCGAGTTGGGTACAGTGCGAATCCAAGCTGTTCTGGAATCCTGAGATGTTCTGGAATCCGAATCAAGTTTTGGCAAGTTTCGGTAATCCGAATCAAGTTTTGGCATGTTCTGGAATCCGAATCAAGTTTTGGCAAGTTTCGGTAATCCGAATCAAGTTTTGGCATGTTCTGGAATCCGAATCAAGTTTTGGCAAGTTTCGGTAATCCGAATCAAGTTTTGGCATGTTCTGGGATCCGAATCAAGTTTTGGCATATTCTGGAATCCGAATCAACCTGGCAATCCGAATCTAGTTTCGGTAATCCGAATCATATCTTGGAAATCCGAGTCTATTCTGGGTATTCATACTGGCATTAGCGTCTTCCTCGACTTCTTCAACAACCTGGCCTTGTAAGTATCGTTTATATGTCTGCTTTATGCTTCTGCGTAGTCTCAAACAGTACTCGGGGACTGCCCCCTCGCTTTTTGTCTAAGTGTTTTACCCCGGACAAGATGTCTTGACCCGGGGACTGGGTAGCCAGTCTGTTTTACACCACCTCCTAGATAAGAAAAGTGACTCGGGGACTCGGTTGAAACCGAGTCTAGTTTTTTGTGAATAGTATCTGCTGTTAGATTCGTTTTCTATCAAGTGCTATAGCTAGTTTGCCTCGGTTAAGTATAATGGTTGTTTCCGTCAATTATTCTTCATGATATGTATGTTGGACTAACGTTGAAAGGTGACATCGGTTTTGTTAAGAACATTCGTTACTGAGGTATCCTGGAAATTCGGAGTATTCCAGTAATCCGAATCACATTTGGAAATCTGGGTCATATTGGTAATCCGAATCACATTTGGAAATCTGGGTCATATTGGTAATCCAAATCACATTTGGGAATCTGGGTCATATTGGTAATCCGAATCACATTTGGAAATCTGGTCATATTGGTAATCCGAATCACATTTGGTAATCCGGATCATATTGGTAATCCGAATCACATTGGAAATCTGGATCCTGTTGGTAATCCGAATCATATTGGTAATCCGAATCACATTGGAAATTCGAGGTATCCGGGTAATCCGAAGTATCATGGTTGTATTGGTTATCTCAAATTACCCAAGTTATCGAGGCATTATCGGTATCCTCCAGATCGTCGTTTATTTCGGTTTGCCACAGTATCACGGCATCATTCCACATCACAAATCGCCGTTCATTTCGGTTTGTCACAATATCATGACATCATTCCATATCTCACTTCGTTGTTTATTCTGTTTGCCAACGTATCATGGTATCATTTGCATACCAGATCTTTGTTTATGTTTGTTAGCCAGCGGCAACCTTTGAGATATGTTTTTGCAGGTTGTATGTCAGTACAGCAGTGGCTGGAGACATTTATGTCGGTATACGCCCAAGATGGCTAAAACCGGCATCTGAGATATGGTTATGTCAAACCAGCAGTGGCTGGAGACATCTATGTCGGCATATGCCCGAAGTGGCTAAGAACCGACATATGAGTTATGCCCAAAGAGGCCGAGGTACCGAGATATGTGATATGCCCAGAGGGGCCGAGGTACCGAGATATGAGTTATGCCCAAAGAGGCCGAGGTACCGATACATGTGTGATATGCCCAAAGAGGCCGAGGTACCGAGATATGTGATATGCCCAGAGGGGCCGAGGTACCGAGATATGAGTTATGCCCAAAGAGGCCGAGGTACCGATACATGTGTAATATGCCCAAAGAGGCCGAGGTACCGAGACATATGTGATATGCCCAAAGGGGCCGAGATACCGAGACATATGAGATACATACTTGCAGGTTTATGTCGGTCCAGCTTACGCTGGCGGCATCCAAGTTCGGTAAAAGCCAGGAGGGCTAACCGACGCTGGCGGAATCTCAGTTCGGTAAAAGCCAGGAGGGCTAACCGACGCTAGCGGCATCCCAATTCGGTAAAAGCCAGGAGGGCTAACCGACGCTGGCGGAATCTCAGTTCGGTAAAAGCCAGGAGGGCTAACCGACGCTGGCGGCATCCCAATTCGGTAAAAGCCAGGAGGGCTAACCTACGCTGGCGGAATCTCAATTCGGTAAAAGCCAGGAGGGCTAACCGACGCTGGCGGCATCTCAGTTCGGTAAATGCCAGGAGGGCTAACCGACGCTGGCGGCATCTCAATGCGGTAAAGGCCAGGAGGGCTAACAACCGGCAGACAATGGTGGCCATGCAGGCAGTATGCCAAAATTGCTCAATGTCGGCAGAGACATCTGTGTGTGGCCATGCCCATGCAGCCAGCACATTTCCAGTGCGAATTGTCATCTCGTTGTTGATTCGGGTGAGCTCGGTCAACCGGATGTCGCATTTGGCCTGAAAGGAATGGCTACATGACCGAATTACAAAGGCTATGCATATGGAGATTTCCTGGTGTGCTCATTTATTTTTGTAAGTCTGTGCGCGACTCTGCGAGTCCCCCACAGCCTCGGGGACTACTGTCGGGGATGTGACCCCGGGTACCCCAGAGTTGTTGCTTTGACCGAAGCTCCCAGGACGTCAGATGCGCTCCAAGTCGAGGCAGGTGGCCTCGACTCTTCATCCTTAACGGGATCACTTTCCTTAAGGGGATCACTTTCCTTAACCGGATCACTTTCCTTAAGGGGATCACTTTCCTTAACCGGATCACTTTCCTTAAGGGGATCACTTTCCTTAACCGGATCACTTTCCTTAAGGGGATCACTTTTCCTTAACCGGATCACTTTCCTTAAGGGGATCACTTTCCTTAACCAGATCACTTTCCTTAAGGGGATCACTTTCCTTAACCGGATCACTTTCCTTAACGGGATCACTTGCCTTAACCGGATCACTTTCCTTAAGGGGATCACTTTCCTTAACCGGATCACTTTCCTTAAGGGGATCACTTTCCTTAAGGGGATCACTCTCAGCAGATCCGGAGACAACCTTAACGGGATCACTCTCCGTAGACCAGGCGACATCCTTAACCGGATCACTATCCGAAGACGCCGAGACATCCCTAACAGGATCACTCTCCGCAGGCGCCAATACATCTCTAACCGGGACATCCTTATCCGGATCAGCACAAATATCTTCGGGAGAGGATAAGAAGAGGACGTGGAGATTCTGAAGACAAACGGCTAAAAGACAAAAGCAAGGACGGCATCTCCCAGAGATGCCGGAGACAAGTGCTAGAAGACAAAGGAGTCAACTGTGCTACAGTGCGTGGTGTCTCCTCCTCCACTCATTGTTCCCTGGGTTCCACGTTATAAGGGGCACCAGGGAGAGGGCACGGGGGGACGCGCGACCAGATGCGTGGCCACGGGCAGCCCCTTGGGCTCTTCTTCTTCCTCTAGCTCACTGGAGCACTTCTTCTTCCTCTAGCTCACTGGAGCACTTCTTCTTCCTCCAGAGAGAAAAGACCTCTTGGAGGCAAATCTAGTATACAGCTCGAGGAGCACTTGTAGCCCACCGTATACAAAGAGGAGAATACATCGAGTAGGCTAGTGCTGCAGTAGGGGTTTTACCTCCTCACGAGGGCCCCGAAGCAGGGTACATCGTGTGTGCTTTGTGTTCTTGCGGTTCTTGTTCTTGTTCTTGCTTGTTCTTCGTGTTCTTCGTGTGTTCTTCGTGTGCGACTCCATCGCGCAATCCCTACAAGTTTTAGGGCACGGTCGCTTGGTAGCACAGTCCTTACAAGTTTTATGGAGACGTACGAGTTTACAAAGTACATCATCAATGCATGTTTTGGGTCGCCGAATAACAACCACCCACTCCCTAGCGAAATCGATCTAGTTTCCAAGTGCCGCCAGCCTTCCAACGCGGCCTCCAACGGCTCCTCTCCCTAAGCCTAGCCACACACGCTAAACCGCTGAGTAAGATACATGTCACGGTGACAAGTGACATGCGTTGGTATCTTACTCAGCGGTTTCTTCAGTCTGGATTGTAAATCTTCTTTTTCGGCTGAGGGTTCTTTTTGTAAAAGGTAGGGTTTTCCTATATTTTTAGTTCTGTAAGGTGAGTATTTACGTTACTTGTAAGTTGATTTTTATTCTAGAAGTGAGACATGTATTACCTACAAAAAAAATAAGGAAAAAATAACAATCAATTTCTATGATGGAGAATTTTTTTTCAACTTCTATGACTGAGGATATTCTAGATGCAACTCCACACGTTGATTTGGATAATTGTTTCTTCGCTGAGATGCTTAGGGCGACATGGAACATAACAAAAGGCTGATTTGGGTAATGATTTCTTTGCTGAGATGTTTAGGGCGACATGGAATATTACAAGAGGATAACAAAATAACACTACAATACATACGTGCCAAAGGAAAATAAGGCACACAACATGGATCAGAAGGTCCACCAACCGTGGCAAAAGAGTTCAACCATGATCACTTTGCTCTTCAGAAAATTGATCTTTCAGACCAGACAAAAATGTTTTCAGACCTCAACCATGTAATAAACCAGTCTAAGATGAGTGTCTTGGTCAATATCATCTTCCACAAACAAAAATGTATAGCTTACATACAGTGAAGTAGCAATGCCTTCAGGAATCAAGCGAGGAACTAGACCAGTTATTAGTGCAACTCTCTGAGCCTGTTATATCATCTTAGCAAGTGCATAAATACCTAAGTTAAACAGGAAAGGAGAGAGGGATCACCCTGTCTCACACCTCTACGGACTGCGGCTGCCAAAGTAAGGTGCCATTTTGCCCGCATATTATTTTCATTTGTTTAATAAAATCATTTGTGCCACTTAGAAAATGAAAAGTGTGCACATTATCATAAATCAAGTGCCATTTTAAATTTGTATACTGAATTGTTCTATTTATGTAAACCTCATGTACCAAAAATATGTCTCCATGCAACAAAAAAATCTAACAAGTTTTAGGTATTATATAATTCTTCCCTATTAAAAAGCTCTAGAAAAGCGTAATTATTTTTTTAGTTGAAGAAAATAAATGAATAGTTTAAAAGTTTGATCTTCAAAATCCAAATATATATGTGCATATTATTTTATTTGTTTGCCGAGCGTTTTTTTAAACTCGGCAAAGTCCACCCATCGTGGTTAAAATGGACATCCATTCAAACCGTTGCCAAGTATTTTTTGTTCGTAGAGTGTCTTGCCCAAATAAAAACTTATAAACCGCATGTATATCGAGGTTTTTATCGCGTCACTCGGTAAAATCGCATGTTGCCGAGTGCATGATAACCGGGTGGCAATCGGCAAGTTACCCTTTCCGGATGTGTTAGGCTCCGAAATGAGTCCCGATTAATGCGGTATCGTTGAGTTCGGTTTCGATCCAGCTCGGTTTAGGTGTTTTTTATGCCCACCCCTAATCGGATCCGTCTTCAGTCTGGTTGTAGTTTCACATTGTTAATTATATACTTTTAGCCGTAACTATACACACACGGGATGGGTTTACTGTTTACACACCATGTCCTCTACTCTGTATTGACGCTTACGTGGTTTCATACATGATATGGCGCTGGAGGCTCGCTCCTGTATTTTTTCTCTCTAAAATGAAGATACATGATACGAACGATTCATTTTTCACATATATACTATATTTTGAAGTACTGTAGTTCAGTTTAAAAAAATACTGTAGTTTTTTACCAAAAGGAAGCTCCATGCATGTGGGCAACATCGAACTTGAAGCGAAACCTGTTGGGGCCGGCGCTGAAACCGCACCAAACTAATCTGCCGAACTGATGGAGGCAGCTTCTGGGAACAAGGGCGTGCGCCAGTTAAAATTCGATGACGAACCGCAGGTGACGTCAGCGTCCCCGCCCGCTGACGTGTAGTAATTCGCTGCGTGCGGGCGCGCTAACGGCCGCCGTCACCGCCCCTTCGAACGGTGTATGCTTCAGCATGTACTATGTAGGGAGAGGATATCACATACATATATGGCTGCAGTGAACAGCTGGGCTTCGTCTCGACGACGTTAACGTTGCATCCATGAAGCTTCCATTTGACCAAAGCCTCGATAAATATACGGCGCGCCCCAAGAGCTTCCCGCTACCACGCCGATCCCTCCTGCCTCGACCCTCTCTATCATATATACTCTTCTAGTCTTCTCCAAGGTCGCTAGCTCACGATCGAGATCTATAACCCCATCCATTCATGTAGCTAGGTTGCAACAGACCACTGTCACAGATTTTCACCATGGCCTCAACCTCACAGCCCACCATACAGTACGTCTCTCTGACTCTCTCTCTCTAGATCTGTTCTCTGCGCGCGTGTCTGATCTCGCGGGATATATTTTTCTCTCTATCATCTTGTTTTGAGATTTGTAGAGCAACTTAATCTGGTTCCAATTAGGGTTAGCGTATTGATTCCTTTGTTATCATTTCCAGTCCTCATCATATAGTACCAGTAGTCCAGTACTATGTCCTATCGAAGTCCGATCTCGCATATGCAGCATATCCAGATATGTATCCATGATACTCACATGAATATATGTTTATTCACCAAGCCGGCCGAGTAAAACAAAAGAGCGTCCCTCTCCTAGACATCATTCCTTACTTGTGCTGCTGGGTCCTCCGATTTGCCTAGTGTTCTTAGTTAAACCCTAAAACGACAATACAAGCTGATGTCCATGCCTCACAAAGAAATCTGCTCCATTAATTCTGTAATGATGTTGATGAGTTACTGAGTTATATGTATGTGTATATAGAGGGATCAGCGGGGGAGGTGGGAGAGGTAATGGCGACGAACAGGATCAGCAGTGGACTTCGCCGGAGGAAGCGGGCAGCGGCGCGCAGCTAGTGATGCCGGAGGACGGGTACCAGTGGAAGAAGTACGGCCAGAAGTTCATCAAGAACATCCAGAAAATCAGGTACGTGCATCTATCATCTACGTGACGGCCAATACGATATTTAGATTGAAGCAACGAACGGCGTGCACTGTGCAGGAGCTACTTCCGGTGCCGGGACAAGAGGTGCGGCGCCAAGAAGAAGGTGGAGTGGCACCCTGGCGACCCCAGCCTCCGCATCGTCTATGACGGCGCGCACCAGCACGGCTCGCCGTCGTCGTCGACCGGCGGCCAGGGAGCTGGCGACGGCGACGGCGGCAACCGGTACGAGCTCAGCGCCCAGTACTTCGGCGGGCCTCCCGCTCAGTGACCACGACAGGCGCCTTGCCTAGCCTGCTTATTGCAACGTGTGATCTGTCGCTGGACTGAATAATTAACATGGTGTGGAATGGTCCGATCGACCTGGCCGGCCGGCGACCGACTGGCGGCGCAAGAGCGCCGGTGCAACGTGATGCTGAGTGACAAGCATCTGCGGTCAACGTTGTTACACATCTACAGTTCCGTGGTCGCACTAGTACGACTAGTAGTATGTAGCTCTAGATTTTCAGTAAATCAGTTGTTCTTCTCCAGTACCTGAGGCTGTGAACGCATGAGCATTGATTAGTAGTAACACCTGAGGCTGTCATCTGAAATGTATCTATCGTTGACTCTTCAAAACTTGATTGTTCGCCCTGATCCTCATGGCGCCGCACGCCCCAGCTGGGTGGATGGCTTTTTAGAGGTACGGTCAACTATCAAAACATCAAAGCTTGATTTCTTATTATTATCTTCCCGTGTGCTGTATGTCTCCCTGTCAACCATTGTGTAAGCGGAAAGAAAGAAAACAGCATCACCATGGGCAAGGACACCAGTGATTAGGATAGCAGTATTCACAAACAAAATGGGGCGTCCAACAACTCAATTTGGTTAGATTTGGGCACGACAAAGCCCAAAGATTGTATATACAGCAAAAATAATAACAAGATAAATATCATTCTCACATCTCACATGAAACAGATACAAGGACAGAGTTATATAGTACTCCCTCCGTCCAAAAATAAGTGTCTCAAGTTTGACAAAAAGTGGATATATCTATACATTAAACATGTCTAGATACCTCCACTTTTGAGCAAACTTGAGACAGTACAGATTGCACAATTGGACAATACCAGTCAGGTCGGTCTTCTCGTCATTGTACAGCACAAGAGGCTACAAACGCCGTGCAGATCACTGCAAGTACTCAGAAAAGACAGCCAGAAATGACAGACACACAAATAGACCCTATCTCCCGAGTTCCATTAATGTACAATGCAACGCATGCCTCGCCTGTCTTCAATATAATAGACCAAAATAGGACCCGTGATGACCAACTCTACCATCACCCGGACCTATTATCAACAGGATAAGATTTCTCAAGCCTCCGCAACATTGGCCTCTCGACCGCGACACTGCATCAGAGCTTTACATAAATTACAAGATGCTATGGGCTCCTCCGGACTATATGTACAGTTAGAAGTCAACAGTCACAGCTCAAAAGAGAGCAAATTATTAAGGGACCTTTCTAGTTGTGGCTTCAGTAAATTATCTGCAAGCAGAGAGATGCAAGAAATAGTTAGTTTTATTCTCCTAAATATCTAATTCCAAATCTACAAATAAAATGTAGACAAAAGATGTGAAGGGGAGACGGAAGGATAGCCATAAATTAACAGTACTATTATTACATCATTGCATATAATCTAATCCAGCATGACACAAGAATACAGAGATGAAGGCATTGGAAAATCAACTTTCCCCAAGATGAACAACGCATCAATTTCCATCCCCGGAAAACATAAAAGTCATCAGAAAAGCATGCTCAAGAGAACGCAAGAACTGCAAATTTTAAAATTGCTATATACTAAATGAACGGCCAAAACTTCCTAACTGCCATAAGCACCTGAACATATCAGATGTAACTATCAACCATAGCGCTCACACTTATCAATTGAACAAGAGAAAGCATGCGAACTTTCTAGCGCACTGCAAACTTAACATTATCAAAAAAAAAAAAGTGCATACCATTGCTGAACTTTTCTGAACTCTGTGAGTACAGGATATATGTTTTCAAAGGCAGTGTATGTCTCTTCTCTCACCTGGAAAGACAATAGTTTCAGTCTTTCAGATGTACAGAAAACTAGCCAACAGAAGTATATACAATAAAAGACTGCTACCTTTGCTCCCGTCAAGACAATCTTGCCTGAAACAAAAATCAGAAGAACAATCTTCGGCTGCTTCATTCGATAAATCAGGCCAGGAAAAAGTTCTGGCTCATACTGTAAAGCAAAATGTATACATCATTCAACTTATCAAGAATAACAAAAACATGCACACACACATATCCCAAAAGAAACATAGAACCACAAGACTTACACTTGAGAAAGCACCATGAGAATATGCAAGGCCCTCCAGTCTAATCGGAAATTTGACATCACAAGAGCCAACAATATTCTGAATCTTGAAGTCCTGATATAGCACAGAAGTCAGTAACAGTCCCACGAAATGAAATTGGTCACAGGGCAGGTACACGTGAAAACTATACAGGCCTGAAATAGTTACCTTGAATTTAGCTGGAAAGCCAAGTTTCTGAATAATACGAGCATACTGGGAACAATATTGCTGTGTTAGACTTCAGAAACCTCTCAGCCAGCATAGACAAAATGGAAGAAAGACATGTCATACCTTCCTTGCAGCAAGCTTTGACTGTTGTTCACTCTTTGCTCCTGTACATACCTGGAACAAGATATTCGTTGCGTTAGCGTAAGTAAGATGGATATTTGGATACGTGTTGGTAGTTCTCGGGAACTTATGCACTCTTCTGTCAATAAGGCTAAACAAAAGTTCCTTACTCAAAAACAATATCTTGCAGCCAAATTGCAATAAGATCAATGATGAAAACCAATAAAGCTTATTTGACTGAAGATGTCGGTCTAAATAACATTCCAAGTAATCTATCATTGCAAATTATCCTTCCACGGGTACAGGACAACAATATTTAAGTTTCAATTATTACGGATAAACGGCAGATTTTGATGATGATTGATGGTTGCTATGGATCACTACTCGTTCCATTACTGTATAAAAAATACAATAGTCAATTTGTCATAATAACACAGTTACTTCTCCACACAAAATTTAGTTTGCACATTTACAAAAGAGTACAAATTAGGCATAACAAATTAATGTGATGCCATAGGGATTGAAAAAATAGATTAAAAGCATTCTAAGTGAGAGTGAAATAACAGCTAATGGAAATAAGCATTCTAATAGTCAAGAACATGTACAAGCTTAAGTGCTTAACTGAAGTTGGATCATACCATTTTACCCGATGCGAATATCAGTGCGGTAGTTTTTGGTTCTCTTATTCTCATGATAACTGCAGCAAAACGCTGTTCGGAGAGCAGAGTTAACAAACTATAGCATAAAACACAGAACGGGAACAGCTAAATTACAAAAAACATAGCACTAGCGAATACGTAGAGTAATCAAGTTGATACATGGCACTATCAAAAGCTTAATATGCATAGTTTCTGTATACTACTTTCTCTACAGATGCTTTATTGGATCATGAACTCAATAGCATACATTCAGCTTACGACGTCTCGTTTAATTCAACATACTCCCACTACAGTCAAGCTTTATCTGATAAGCACATCACTAATTAGAAATCCAAAGGGCAAAGTAAGACAAGATATATAGCTGCTAAACTGATGAATTTCATTCCTACAGAAAATGTGTTCTTATTCAAACAATAAGCTGGTTAGGGCACCTCCAATATTGAAATAATGTCAGCCGTAAGGGCTGACCTTATACGCTGTGAAGCTCATCCATAAGGAGAGATTATTCGGTTTGGGGAGAGATTATTCGGTTGAGAGAGACAGAGAAGCTTGCAGTGCAACATGTTTGAGAAAGACGAGGCGAGCTATTTTGGTGAACTGGAGCATGAAAAAGGCAGTGGGGCTTTTCTACTAGTGGGTGCTAGCTGATGGCTGTGAATGCCTTCAAGCATTGCATCAGAAAAAAATAGGCTTGTGATATCTCACAGTGGGTACCAGCTCATGATCTACTTATGAAAGAAGTATTGGAGGTGCCCTTACAGCGTGCATCTTCACTACCTTCACTCGTATTTAGCCTATGTTACAAAGTTCACAAAATGGCATTAGTGAAACTGTGATACGGCACTGAGCTCGCCCAAAACAAAATGCATCCATGGACCCAGGATTGAAGATGGTAGCCACATATTATTCTACACAATATATGCCCGGGCCTGTCTTTGTGTGCTGTAAATTTGATGAAAAAAAAACATTTTTGTGCCCTGGGAAAAAAACAGTGCTCTACAAAATTTAAAGCACTATTTTTTTCCCATCCAGGCGCAACTTCAAATTACACAAAGAACATCCATACCAATGTTAGGCTTATATATTTGTTTACGGTAGCAGAAATAACCTTGGAAAACAGTGGTGCGTGCAAAGAAAATACCCTTGAAAGTGAAAACAGGACAACAAGAACACACGGACCCGTCATCATACCTTTGGATTATATTCTGCATTGCGTGCTTGCAAAGCTATTGCTTTGAGGTCTAATTTGCAATCCAAATTGACTGTTGACACGATATTCCTGTCATCAAATAAAAGGACGCGAAAATTATGAACTCAATCCTCTCAATGAGAATGGCAAGAAAATCATGTGGCACCAGCGCAAAACAAACATCAAGAAACTATGACTCCTAGCACTGCAGCATAACATATAACAATACAATCCAACAGCATAAGCATTTCCCGCTTGCCAATCCACAACAACTAGCAAGTAAACCATGCTGCTCATGGATTAAGTTTTTACACACTGGCCAGTACTACTTCTGTCCCCAAAACAGCCAACCAAAACGTCTTATATTTTTTGGACAGAGGTAAAACTAATTTGCTATGTACATGGATCCAGCCGGTATGATTGGCTAGCAGGTTTTTTTGCCGCCTTAGTTTGGCCAACGACAGGTGAGCAATTGCATATGAAGTGGGCAAGGACCGAAAAATCCCATCTTTCCAGACATGGGCAAAATTTCGGCATGGTTGGTTTGGGCAATAACTCCGGCCACAATTGATGCCTCGAACCGATAAGACTAAGCATCGCCCCTGTCAGGAGCAGGAAGCAACGACCCAGCAAGCAGCAAATCCGTACCGAAAGATCTAGAGCAAATCAGCGCAACAAGCTAACAAGAGCTGACCAAGCGAGCCCGCGACCAAAGATGGGACCTTTCCATGCCCGGCGCCGAGCAACACAGATCGGGTGACTTACTGGAGCGTGGGGATGATGCCGGACGGGTGCTTCAACAGATCCACCGGCTCGCTCCCCTCCAGCGTCGGCTCCGCCATCGACCGCCGCTTCCGCCCACGAATCCCACCGAATCAGCACGAATTGTCGGACGAAATGGGCGGGAAAGGGCGCGCGGGTCGGAAAAATTCGAAATTTGGGGTCTTTTATAGAGATCGGGAGCAGGAGGGGGAGAGGGGATGGGGGCTGGGTTGTCTATCTCGCGAGAGGAGAGGCGTCTGCGGGCGGCGAGAGAGGAGGAGGCGTGTGTGTGCTTTGTGGTGGGGGGTTGGTCTGACGTGGACCGGGAATAGGCGGTCGGTGGGGCGGCTACGCTTTTATAGGAAGAGCGAGGTGACCTGCTGTGGCCGGTCCTGGCGCCGGGATGCTCACTGGTCTTGGTTCGGAGAGCCTGACCTATGGGGTTGGCATGTCAGAAAAAGGCTGGATATAGATTGGGGGTGAAGTAAACGACCAAAAGACACATAAATAAGGCAAAATAACTTAATGCAAGAGCTATATGCACGGTCAGTGGCGGAGCTAGAGAATAGAGGATCAGGGTGCCTACAGGTGACAAAACGGAGAAAAACTAACCTTTTGGTTGCATATGCGGTGAAAAAAGGTGTTTAACAAAGAAAAAACTGGTTCACCCGGTGCCCTGTGCACCCCTAGCTACAATTGGATCCGCCACTGTATATGCACCACGCATCCACAACTTATTCACTACGTGCAAATTAGTGTCGTAAGTTGAAAAATGGAGAACGGCGGCTCAACAACTTGTATTGGAGCAACAAATAGGTCTAAAATCAATCTAATGCGGACATGTGGTGTTGTAATTCTTGCGAAAAGAACCCTCTGTTTTTTTATTTGTGTGTTTTACATGTGGGCCACCCCTGTCAGTTGTGGAAGAAGAAATCAAAAGTACATGTAGCATGTAAATATTTGTGCTTGGGTGGGGGTTCAAACTCAAGATTTGCAGGTGTTCCCCGCACACACGCATTCCACTGCAGAACGATCTTGTTTGTGTAGAAAACTAGAACGCGACATTAATAAGCTAGTCATGCACTCACACAACGACATGGACGGCTACGTGGCACTCGCCATGGGGACCGCACCGGCCTTGGCCTCGAAGGACTGCGGGCTGAACATGTAGCTGGGAAATTGAGCAACGACGACGACGGGTAGCCTCCGACTCCGCACACGCTCTTGGTCGGGGTGGCCGGCCCGTTCATGCACCGTCGACGGGCGTTCCACATGCGATGCGAGGCGGGGGTTCCACATGCCGCACATGGAATGTGGCATGGCAGAAGCGGAGATGACATGGGGTTGGCGACAGCGCACCACTCCTCACATGTGTCCATTTCCACGACCTTGGGGCGCTACGGTCGTTCTCGTTCCGCGTGTCATCCGTGTATCGATCTTGCTACACCATCACCATGGCAATTGGCACATGATTTCTTTAGAATCGTCGCCATTAATTACAGATGTATGCAGCTGGAGTAGTATTTTTTATTTCTTCTTCCACCACTGACAGGTGAGATCCACACCCGTCAAAAAAAAAAGACAGGTGAGATCCACACGTAAAACAGTACTACGGTCGAGCGTGACAAATAAAAAATACTAGTCCAATGCTTGCTACGGGTCCTCGATTTATTTTGCTACAAATGAAAATAATCATGTGTATAGAAAGAGATATAGCCACATATCCCTACGGGTCCAGCGTGTCAGATAAAATTACATGCCTAGCTAAATACCGACAAGTAGGTCGAAAAGCTAAAATGGAACCAGGATGCCCGTTTTTCAAAAATTCGAAACCGACATGTTTAACTTTCCAAAATCGAGAAAAAATCCCGAATGTAGGTATTGTCGAGATCTAAAATCGTGCAAATTTTCAACTCCAATTTTTTTGTATTTTGGGCTGCACAAAAAAGACAAATGAGTGGATCTGGGTGGTGACAATGTACAGTTTCAAAAATTTAAAATTTTCCCAATTTGACATTTTTGTACAGCCCAAAATACAATGAATTGTAAGCTAAAAATTTGCATGCTCGTAGATCAGTATACTATCTACATCTGTGATTTTTTCCACGATTTTTGGAAACTCAAAATTGTCATTTTCGATTTTTTCAAAAAAGGGGTTCTATGCAGGGTTGCAAAAATCCACTCTCCAAGTACGTTCCTTATATTTCCTTGTGCCATTAATTTGTACTATGGATAACTTGCAAACTAGACATACATACGTGGCCATCAGCTGCGAGCATAAGTAAGACAAAAGACTACCATACCACCGATGGATCAAAGTGAGATCTCTTTGGACAAACATGACGTTGTTTTAGGACACATCACCTCCACGACATTTTTTTGTAGATAACTTACAATACTTTCGTACTGCTTTTATTTAATTTTAAAAATAAGGTGTCCAGTAAAAGAGAGTTGTACTAAAAAAAACATTATCTCCAAAACTCATCTGAAATTCAGATGAAACTATCGACCCAAGTAGCAAAATCACAGTAAGCCTTTCTGGTAGCCCTCCATTTCAGCAGCAACACTTCCTCCTTGAAAACTGCTCGACAATGGTAGAGGCTGGGAGGTTTTGCATTGAAGATGAAGGCATTCCTAGTCTTCCATATAGCCCAAAGCCCCATCAGAATAATCTCCATGAAGAAAGGCTTAGAAATCTTCTTCTTCAAATGCTCAATACAGTGCAGGCCTTGTTTATCCAACATAACAGCATCAGGTGCTAACAGCCTCCAGTAGGTTCTAGCAAAGGGACAGTGAAAGAATAAGTGATCCTGAGTCTCCAGCACATTTGCATTACACATGACACAGCTGTAGTCTTCCAAGAAGAACGTCTTCCTTTGTAACATATCCCTCATGTTAAGTCTATCAATGAGTAAGAGCCAACCAAACACTTTATGCTTCTTCTGGCAACATGAACTCCAAAGCCACTTAAAGGCTAGGTGTGGAGCAGGACCGTTATTGAATGTCTCATACGCCTTCTTCACGAAGTACTTTGAGCCCCAAGGATATGCCCAAGTATCCCGGCCCTCCTGCGTGTGTTGCTCCAAGAGGGGAACAAACTCATGGAATTCCTGAAAGGCTTCCTCCGACAGGGGAAGATGGAAAAGATCCAGCAAAGATGTGCTAGCCATCGCTCGGTGAAAAGAAATATCCACAGCAATAGCAAAAGAATGAAGATGAGGAAAGCCATCTTTGAGTTTCTGGTCTGCCCACTTGTCCTCCCAAAGTAAAACCGTATTACCAGTCCCCATTTTGCAACTCGCCAAAGCTTTGTATTCCTGTAGATACTTCAGGCAATCTCTCCACCAAAAGGAGCATTCAGAAGACTTTACAGGTGGCAATCCGGTGGAGTAGTATTTTTCCCAAATTAAGTGCACCCAAGGATGATCTGCATGGTTGAAGAACTTGTTCAAATGCTTCATAAGCAGGCACTTATTTTGCTCATATAGATTGATAACTCCCAAACCCCCTTTATCTTTCGGAGTACAAACAAGAGACCAAGCAGCAAGCGGTGGATTTCTATTTTCCAATCCTTTTTTCCTCCAAAGACAATGTCTTCTATATTTGTCCACTTGTACAATAATTCCTGCATACATCTTCAAGGTGCTCAGATAGAATGTTGGGAGTGAAGACAATACTGAATTAACCATCTCCAGCCGGCCAACAGAGGTCAATAATTCTGAACAAGTCTGAAGCCTTCTACCCGCTCTAGTGACTAAAGGCATAAGATGTTCCATTTTAGGCTTTGTGAGCCCTTGAGGCAATCCCAAATAGGTAAATGGAAACACCCCTGGCTGACAATTGAAAGCAGCAACCAAGTCTGGCATCATCTCCTCAGGCACATTAATGGGATACATGTTTGATTTACTATAGTTCACCTTTAAGCCAGTAGAAATGGCGAACTCATCGAGAATGAACTTGAGATGCCGTAATTGAGCACAATCAGCACGCATGACTACCAAAGTATCATCTGCATACTGAATTACAGGGAAATCTGGAGTGAAAGCAACAGGCAGAGGCAACTGAATCAAGCCATTGGCCAGAGCATCATTCAAAACTGATTGCAAAAGATCACCAGTGAGCGCAAAAAGCGTAGGAGATAGAGGGTCTCCTTGGCGAACTCCACGCCGACAGAGGAACTTATTTCCTGGAACACCATTCAACAAAACTGCAGAGGTGGCATTTGAGAAAATGGAACTCACCCATCCACAATTTTTTTGCCCAAATCCTTTATGCTTCAGAATATCCAGAATAACTGAGTGCTCAACTTTATCAAATGCCTTCTCAAAGTCTAATTTAACTAGCACAATAGGCTTTTTCAACTGATGGCAAAGGTGGATATACTCAAAACCCCAGGCAAGGCAATCTTGAATGGTGCGAGACTGAATAAACCCATATTGATTCTTATGAACAAGCTTGAGAATCACTCCCTTTAGCCTATTTGCTATAATCTTTGTGATAATCTTTAGAACACAATTCAAAAGGGAAATGGGTCTGAAGTCATTGACATTCAAGGGAGAATCCTTTTTAGGAACCAGAGTAATATAGGAGGAGTTTATACTCTGAACATTGAGAGACCCTTGGTGAAATTGATCACAAAGATCATACATGTCCCTCTTAATGATAGGCCAACAGTTCTTAAAGAATTCACATGTGAAGCCATCCGGTCCAGGAGACTTGTTATTAGGCAAGTGCTTAACCACAATATCAATTTCCTCAGCAGTAAAGGGGGCTTCCAAAGCCTCTAGCCCATCATGCCGTTGAAGTAAGTTTGGTAAATCAAATAACATCTCGTGAGGCTCAGTTTGACATAGTCTTTCCTTAAAAGACTGGAAAAGCATCTCTGCTTTAACTTCATGATCTGTGCAGCTTACACCCTCATCATTGGTCAGACTAGCAATATGATTCCTCCTGTGCTGAGTACATGCCAGGGAGTTAAAGAATTTAGAACATTCATCTCCAAGAGTAACCCACTTAATCTTCCCTCTCTGTTTCCAATATAACTGTTGGTTTTTAAGCAGACTTGCTTGCAATGTTTTTAGCTGATCCCGTAAATTCCATTCAAGCATTGAGAGATCTCTAATATTTTCAGCGAAATCAAGGAGGCAGATCACATTTTCAATTTTGGCTTTGAGGTTACCATGCCTTTTAGCCCACTTCTTCAAAGCGTTCCGTAGAATTTTGAGTTTGGCAATAATTCTTTTAGCAGCATCAGCATAGTGAATGGACTGACCCCCAAATGTTTTCAACAAAAGGCATAAAATCTTCATACTCCATCCAAAAGTTTTCAAACCGGAAAATACTAGCCTTGGGGACCGAAGACTGAATGGAGATGACACAAGGAACGTGATCAGAGGTTGTCATAGCTAGTGGGTAAGCAAGGGTGACAGGGTATGAAAGGTTCCAGATCTGAGACGTAAAAAACCAGTCTAGTCGTTCCAGAAGCGGAGGCTGCTGCATATTGCTCCAAGTGAATCTCCGACCTTTTAAAGGGATTTCAGTCAATCCTAGATTGGATATTGCTTCGTTAAACTAAAAAAAAACTTGCAAATTAGCTCCAGGTCTGTTTCTATCTTCCAATGTACGGATGAGATTGAAATCACCCACAATCAACCAGTTAATCTCAGGAGCCATGACCACATCGTGAAACCAAGATAGAAAAAATGGCTTCCGATCATGCTGACAAGGAGCATATATATTTGTGACAACAAAGAGTTCCTGTGATTGCACTGAGGTAAACTCTACTGACAAAGCATATTCATTTTGAAACAACAAATCCCCACTAAATTTGTTACTACACCAGGCAGTCAATAATCCCCCAGACCTCCCAACCGAAGGCAGGTAGCAGAAGCTATCAAAACGTCGAGGGAAATTTTTTATGAATATACTGTAGATCAAAGTGCTCCCTCTTAGTCTCTTGGAAACAAACAATCTGAGCCTTACTTTCTTCAATTTTGTTACGAATAAGAGGCCACTTATCTTCATCATTAATACCACGAATATCAATCCAAAATATACCAGATTTGTAGATTCATTTAGGCAATATAAAAAGATAAAGGGCATCCTTTTGCATCACAACAAACAGGATATTACATGAACAACAGAGAAGTCTGAATAAAAACAAAGCACAGGACTGGGAGTTCCAACTAAATAAAAGGACTAAACGGCACACACCACTAGTGCCACAAAAGCTGAGAGCATGAGATACTAATCGAAGTGAGTCATCTCCATCCACTCCTTCAGTTCTTCTTCTTCTTCTTCTGTGGTGGTTTGTTTGTATTAACATTGACATTGTTTTTTTCCTTCTTCTTGTTTCTCTCGGCTCCCACACAGGAACCAAACCTTGTACCAGGAGCTGCCTCAGTAGCCGCTGCCTTTGTTTGTGCCCTTTTCCTTGTCTTTTCTAGACCAACAAAGTTCCCAACCCCATCCTGCTCCGAGGTTCCTTTCGCAAGATCAAAAGTTGAGGCCAAGTTCCTAACGACTCGAGGCTGCAAAGTTGGAGGAATGGCTGAGCAAGCAAGGCAGTTTTTATCAAAACATGTCCGTGCCTTAAATCCATTGTTTAACTTCTTTATTCTCTCACTTCTGCGAACTTCAGTGGCCACAGCCGGCCCCTTGCTTGATCTTCTAGAAATATGTAAGCGAGAAGTAGAGGGAAGATCATGCAGAGTCAACTGCTTGGGCATCACCTGAGGGGTAGAAAGGCCCTGCGACAGATCATCCACAGCCTCTATGAGATAACAGCTTGGCCCTCTGGTAGAAGGACATTTGGCTAGCAGAGAGAAACTGGTAACAGAATCAGCAGCCTCCAGGTCTCTGATCAAGCCCCACATGTTGGATAAAAGAAAGTTCTTGGCCCAAGGAAAATCCTCCGGAGTAAGCAGCCTTGCAGTGAAGAAATCAGCCCAATGGGCCGGAACAACAACAGTAACTGCAACACCTTCTTTAGGCTTGAAAAAAGCCTCCCAAGCACGCAAACCCTCTCTAGAAATCGAAGCTTAAATATCAGCAGTGACATCTGTGAAGTCTGGAATCAGTACCATACCCACATGTAGATCCTGAGGCGGAACGAGCTGAACATTAGGATTAAAAACCACATTCTCCTGCTGCATCTCCATATTCTCAGGCAGAAAACCATGTTCATCTTGTTGCTCATTCAGAACCAATTACTGCACCTGCATTGGCTCATGCTGCATTAACCCATCAGGAATGTTCTGCTCAGCTGGAGGCAAATCAGCAGGCTGGTTAAGGTCAGGCAAAACATGAGGTATGAAGTGACCATTAGAAGAGCCACTACTGATTGTAAGTGTAATTGTACTTTCATCCATTGGGTCATTGATGCCCTCATTTTCTTGTTGCAAATTGGGCATCACCTCAGGAACAGGACCAGCATTCTGCATTGCTGGGTTCAGAAAGTCATTGAGTTCCAAGAAGTCAGCCTCTTCAAGCTCGTGCACTCCATTTGCCACGCCTTGCTGTGGGAAAATGAAGTCCAGGTTCTGTCCAAACTTGTTAAGATGAGGTTCCTACCCATTACCTGCATTAGCATTCTGAGGCTACCAGGCAAGCCAGTCAGCCGGCTGTTCGGGAGGCTGCAACTCCAGATTCAGGTTAGGCAGAGGGTGCGTCGTACCACCATTTGGAGGTGGTAAATCCTCATCAGCAGGCAAAGCACCAAGTAACCTCTGACTGAGAATAAAAATGGGTACAGACCAGGATTCATCCCCTTCTTTGTTTGAAACCACACAACTATAAGGCACATCCCTATGTTCCAGCAAACAAACTTTGATAATCACTCTGCCGTAGCTACTAGCTTCCTTGTCCCAAATCAACAGAGTTGCAAAATCTTTCACTGCCCCTCTGACATGTTCCATGGACCAAAGATCTAAGGGGAATGCTAGGAGCATCAGCCAACATTCCCTGTTGTATTGCAGGTGCCTATGGTTAATCCCACTATTGTGCTAACTAAAACTCAGCTGCAAACCATTTACGTCATGCGAGCTACGAGCAACAAGCCTGTCCCTATCCGAAGGCAAATCTAGCTGAACAAAGGCATCCCCGATTGGACATCGATGCACAGTCTCTAACCGAAATCGACAGACTTGATGAATAAAATGGTGCATGAGAGCTCTCACATTAGCAAACGGAGTACCAGGAGGCAGAGCAGGGTGAACCGTGGCAATAGCAACATCCTCATGCAGACGCGGGACCGAGGAACTCAGATGATACCTGCATTGCTGAGGACGATCAGCAACATCAATGATCCCATATCGCCCTGGCACAAAGCTATTTGGCTCCACGGGAAAGTTCGCCATTGCCACTCCTTGGCGCGGCGGCGACGGAGGGCGTGGAGGTTGAAGGTGGTGCAGAGCAGGCGAAGCGGCAGGCAGATGTAAAGAGGCAGATGGCAATCCAGAGCCAAAATGAGGGGTGACGACGCGTCCGCTACCCTGTCCAGTCTTGTCAGCCATAGATGGCAGGCACGTGTCCTCATCTGAGCGCAAAGGGGATTCCGTGGTCGGTGGAACATGATCCATTGACTGAAAATTACCAAAAGAGGGGAAATCCCCAGTTTCCAAACAAGGTTGATTTAAATCAAAATCATTAAATCCCGAGATAGTATGCCTCATATTATTCAATAAAATCTTGCTCGTAGTTTGAGAATCAGGAATAGGATCAGCCTTTTTTGGAATATAAATTTGCTTGGCATGTAAGCCCGAAATTCCAGCATCACAATCTCGTTTGATATGGCCCCATCCATGGCAACCATGGCAACAAATTTGCGATTTGCATTCATACCTAAAATGGCCAGGCAGGAGACTGCGCGGACAAACTCGAGCCACATCAGACCGAGGTCGAGTTTGTTCCCTCTCCAACGGGCTATCCCTTTGAAAATTCTTATTGGGCCTTAACCTGTCAAAGGCCGAAATTCTGTTACCCTCCTTGGGCTCCAGCCTCTGAAAAACCGATGTACGAGCATTCAAATTTTGAACTGGCTGTTTTGCCGCTTCGACCATAGGAGTGGGATGAGCCTGAGATTGCGGAATGTCTTGAATGCGAGGAATAGCCAGCAAATTTTGCAAAGTCATCATAGAGGGTTTCTTCCGAATGATTTCTTTGATTTCATCCCTCTGAAAATCTTTCAAGCAGTCAATGGAAGAAGGTTGATCATTCATACCCCTGAATTCACCCACAATCTCATCAAACGTGAATCACATATGAATTGCTGCCTGAAGGAGTTCACGCTCCTTTAGAGTTAGGCGATATATAAAGGTTGGGAGTGCTGCATTCTAAGGGATCTCTGGCGACGTCATATCAGGAGGCAAGGAGGAAGAGACGGGAGCGAGAGAGCCAATACCCAACTTGGTCAGATTAGCCCCAGATAAAGGAACAATCTTCCTAGCATCACTTATTTTCTGACCGGTCAGAGCAGCAGCAAAGGAGACATTGTTCAGGGGACTAGCTTTCCTCTGACGACTGACCAAAGTCCAAGAGTCATCTTCTTCCTTCTGCCAATCACGAAATTCCCTAACATAATCCGGGCCTCCATTGCCTCAAAGCTTAAAGAAAACCGAGTAATCACCACAAGCAAAGCTTCTCAGATTAAAAATGAAGAAACCCACATTCTGACTGGACACCGAAAACCTGAAAGTTCGATCACGGAGGTGCAGGCAATGGAAGTCCTGAGCAATTCTTCCCAAACAAGCGTGCAAGAGCCGGCCAACCATCTCACAATCTAGACGGAAGCGGCTCCGAGCGAAGGAGGCCACCAGGAAGAACTCACGATCCTGGCCAGAAGGAGTGTCCGCACAACGGAACTGATGCCAAACACGCCGGAGAATTCCCAAACCCGGCTTTGTATCCAGCGGAGGACCATTGCGATCAGCCCCCAAATTCACCGGATCAAGAGAAGGTTTGATCAAAGGAGCAACCAGTCGATCACCAACCACAATGCGGTGACGAGGCAATTCCACAACCGATCCCGATTTGATGAACTCGCCCATGAGGAGATAACGAGCCCCCACCACTTCACCGGAATCATCAATCAAAACGAGACGACGGGCCTGAGTGCGGAGGTAGAGAGTACATGTGGCTGTCACCTGAGGAGTCGTATGGGGAACGACGGAGAAGGTTGCCTTCCATCGCAGAGGCACTGGATCCTCCCGAGACGCCATACGGAAGGGCGGCGTCCGATCGGCCTAGCAGCCGAGATCCGCCATTTTCGCCCTAACAGTTTCCAGAGGCCTACTTCCACCTGCACGACATGTACACATGTCTGGTTCAACAAAAAGTATACTAATATTAGTTTCGTACTTTGGTTAGTACATAGAAAGATTGCTCGTGGCTTTGCTAATTATTCGGGACAAACAATGGCGAAGCTACAAAATTATGCTATTGGGTTCAGTTCCTTGCTAATGGTGTATTCTTTCACTAATATGAATATAAAAGCTTGGACAAAGGAAGTATTTAGAAATTCATTGGGTTCATTTGAACGCAATAGTTATACCGCAGCTCCGCCCTTGGGACAAACCATGACACATCATGATGGCATTAGTATAAGTCATGCACCCTATAAGCTAGCGATCAATTAGTTAACTATTCATGTTCACGTGCCAAAACAATATATGGGTCGAGCTAATAATATGTTCACGAAATAGAGAACATTACACATGGCATATGTGGTGAGCAAACTTATTTAAGGAAAAAAATAGAGAACATCTGCTCGCAACATGTGTCTTATTTGTAAAGTGTAGAGACTGCCGCGAAATGTAAATAAACAAGGATTTTCACACAACAACACTTGTGCTCTGGTGGCTATCACACGCTTGGTCGACACAGTGCTCTTGAGGTTGAATAGAGGCAGAGTACACTATTTTACTTCCTCTAATTATTTCTGCCACACTGACAGTTGGGTCTGGGGAACTCACTGACAGGTGGGACCCGTGGGTGTTAGACAACACTAGTTCGTATGTGCCATACAGAAATATGAAGGGTTGTTTTCGTAAAAATAATGCCACCATGTGTCCACACTAGAATGATTTGGACCATTGCACGCGTAATACAAGTTGTTGTACCACTGGATCACATTTTTCAACTTATTGTATGAATTAACACATACCGGACAAGTATTTGTACTGCCCGTGCTATTGCCTCTATTTATGAACATTTTTTTTGAGAGAGAAAGACCTGAGTAAATAGTACCATGTGCTATATATTCAAGCAGCATTTTGCAGGCCACACATTGTCATATATTTGGATGAAAAATTGTAGGGAAGGGAATTGCATGTACAAACCTTGGACAAATGTGGCAGACGTTCGAGCCAAGCTCCAGGTTAAAAGAGCGAGTTGGAACATGAATCGTAGGGAAGCAACTTGCATGTACTCACCACTTTCATGTGGAATACTGGAATAGGTGAAATTATGATGGATGGTCGTCCAAAAGGTCATGAAAAACAACCAAATTTTGCAATTTTGGCATACGAAGCGACCACCACATCAAAAGAAAATAGTATTTGCACACGATCTAAGCACAAAAATATAGTCTAGTGGTTAGTAGGGGCCGAAGAATATATTTGAATTAGCTACTAATAACAAAAAAAAATCATTTTGTTCTCAATGTCTAAATAATTCCAGATTTGAGTTTTGTTGACATGGTACATGAATCTCGTGTCGATGTTGTCATAAAATGTTCGAGCTTCCCATTATTCTATGGTCTGCCAATAATAGCTTCCCATTATTCGTCCTGTAGGTAAGCTTTGTACTACTATTGTTTCCGTAATATTAGTATGTACTGCAACAAATAACTTGCTAGAACAACTAGGTTGAAATAATGCAACAACCGTCTCTACATTGTTTTTCCTTTTTTATAACCTTATCTCCTCATTCTAGTGGGCCCAGTTCTTTGCCAGCTTAAAAAATAAGATGCACCCTCCCTAGCTTCTCTCATAAACCAACCAGATTATTAGTTGGGATTTCTAAACTAGTTATGTCATAACTAAACTAGAAGTCTCGAGTAATAAGGTGGACAGCTTATGGGAAAAGCTAGGGAGGAGGCAGCTTATTTTCAAGCTGTCAACAGAACTGGCCCTTAAGCCCATATATATTACAACCGCTGGACAACTCATCTTATTCGACACGACAATTATCTGCATTGGTAGTTGCATCCCAGATCTGTTTCAAATACAGTATATATCTTCTTGACTTTTCATCAGGAAACAAATAACCAAAAGGGGTATAAATTCATAAATATGACAGACCTGACATGCAAATAGCATTATAAAACTATCATACCCAAACTGTAGGATTAATGTATCTCCAAGAATATCCTCTCAAAATCCCCAATTTCTAACTATTGAACAGGACCGTCAACGTGCTGCGAATTTGGCACATACAAGCGTAACCTTACAATCTTGCATTTACACTAAGTTTACAACACTTGTCACCCAATGAACCACAGGGCTCAGCAAGCGCAAAAGCTGTTAGAAATAGTACCCTTCAGTTGCTTCAGGTGGGTGTGCATCATCAGCATATTTTCTAAGAACATGCAGGAGAGTGCATCATCAGCATCTAGCTCGGTGCATCTGGTATAAACACCAGTTTAACATTAACGATATTTCAAGCTTCCCATGAACCCAGCTTCTCTGCCTCATTTCGGGTCCACCACTCAATCTTAAGAAAACTGAAGGAGATTGGTCAAACAGAGCAAGTTTTCTCCATGCTTCTGTTATATCACTAGTTTTCTTTTTTCTCCAAACCAGGATCAGTTTCAACTGCCTTGTAATACATATTTACGGAAACTTCATGGTTTTGATTCAGCTGGCTGACTAGTGCCATTGCTGATGTGATCCTTTACGTAAGTTCTAAGGCATCCATTGATTACCCGAGGAGCGCCTCCGTCACAAAACCGTTTTGCCAGATCTACCGCCTGAACAACAATTAACAAAGAGGGAACAGATAAATAAATGTTTGTACACCCAAACTAAAAATTTGCAGGACAGGCTGAGAAAACTATTACCTCATTAATGGCAACTTTGTGAGGTGTTCCTTTGGATGTCATCTCTGCCATAGCAATATGGAGAATGCAGAGTTCAATGATCCTTGCAACAGGTTCATCCTGCCAACGAAATATTCAATGCATAAGCAAAGTGATATTGATGTAACTCAGCAACAAACAAGAATGCAAAATACGACTAGGTAAACCAGCAATTAAGCTGGTGATTTCAGCAAGCAACCCATTATCTTTCATATTTTAAAATTCCTTTTAGGAAAGACAAAGTTCAGCTTTAGGAGCGAGTCAACATATATTGGTGGGCAATAGTTCATATATTTCAAGAAAATAGTTGCATTAAAACTCATGCCAAGCACTTAAGCTTCTTACTGATTATCGAATCTCTCGCAAATTTTTGGGGTAACTATATATACTATTTTCTACTGATAATAAATCCAAACCATGCAAAATTTTGTAGAAGAAAATAAGAGACCACACTCCATCACACTGAATGACTGAACACGTGAACAATTGCCTAAGCAGTGGCACAAATGATTAAGGCAAAATCAACAAAAAGTCCTAAATGTCTGTCCGGTTTTACTCACTTCTGTTATGAGCCATAATGATTGTTTAATGCTGTGATGAGACAGAAGCAATACAGTCAAAAAAATGAGGCAGAAGCAACCGAAAAAATAATGGGTGTTGCAAACCTAGTAAAAATGCAGTCGAACTTGGACACCTGATTATACCATATCTTTTGACTGACTTATAACTATATGAACAATTTGATGCAGAGATTTGATGGACAATTTTACAACATTGTAAAATAAGTATCAACCTTCCAGTGCTGGGGAATTATTTTGTTGATGACTTCAACATGCTGATCCCATCCACTGCCAACTGCCACTAACATATCCCGAGCCAATCTGTAATATAGAACATCTAATTAGAAAAATACTACAAGAGCTCCAGACCTGAGTAAGCATTATGTAGATATTCGTACATATATAATTAACAATGCATCAAATTATCTGATATGCCTTTAACCAAAAGGGGAGAGGGGTTGGAAGGAAACATACCGTAATACAAAATTGTTGTACACCAGCCTCGGAGGAGCTGAAAGAACTTCTGCTTCTGAATTGCAAAAATAAATAAATAAGCAAACATAAGTCAAGATTCTTTGCGTGAGAACTGAACACTAGTGGAATATCCTTTCCAAAAAATAGCCCGCTCTTTTTGCACAGTATTAATAAACAGCATATTTATGCCTGTGTACATCTGGGGATCTAGATGTTTGGAGGCGTTGCCTTTCTTTCCAGACTAAATATGTTATACCACAGTTATGATTCTGGATACATTCAAGCCAAAATGAGATTGACCTAATCAACAACTTACTAGCATGGAATAAGCAATTTTCCAATTCCTATTCACATAGCTTCTACTAAACGTCAGCTCGGTCTGGATTTAAAGTATTAAATAAAGGTTCCGAGTTCAGCAAGGTGCATCAAAGACAAAGTGGATCTTATATATTGCTGTCTATGTGGTAGAAATGGAACGCGAGATGTCTAGATGATATTGGTTTTATTTTATTATTTGGAACTTTTGTAAGCAATTGCACACCAAGTTCAGATATAAGGCGAAGTTTTAGGGTGTGCCCAGTTTTATATATCTTCAACTTAAGGTCTGATCATTATCCTAGCTTTAGACTTCAAGACATGAAACACCAGCAGCAGCTTGAATTTTTATTCTACCATTTCCTCCTTTTTTTGTGTGTGTGCGCGCGTTATTAATACCCTTATCCTAGCACACATGATTATTTACTCTACTGTATAAGCATAAGAAGCACACGGTATATCCTTATCATATGAACAAAAAGGAACAGCCTCCCGATTCTAACATGGACTTGAATCAAACTCTATTACAAAAGTTCACAACAATAGGATTAAGTTGCATCGCGCTCCATATCCCTGATTTACATTCAGCAAGTAGCAGCTCAAGTTTCAAATTTCAATCAAATTATAATTCCAAAAAATGAAGTTGCATGGTTAAAAGTTGTTACCGTTTGCTGAATCCTTCTCATTCTGGCTCATGAGCTTCTGGGCCTCCTCCTCTGTCGCAACCTCTACAGGTCCCCCGCAAAAACTCATGAAATTGTAACTCTGCAAGCACGCCCTGTTGAAAACATAGCCGTGCTCTGCAAAAACGTACCAAAGCATACCAAAATGAGGACAAACAGGAACAGAAACCTCGTATTTAAGGAAGAACGAACCCTGGCCGCTGTGTGGTGTACTGATGGTGTCACTAACATTGGCAGTAAGACCGAATGAACGAACAGTTGGACGCTAAACAGCACACACACGGATTAGTAGAGCGCATTGCTTCAGCCGGTGAAGCAAGCTAATTTAATTCGAAAGCGGCGAGGGATTAACAGCTAATTTAATTTGCTTGGTCAGAGGAAGGCTCACCTCTTCTGGCGGCGACCCTGCGGTCGAAGTGCCGCACCACGTCGGCGCCCTCCAGGCACGCCGCGTAGGAAACCATCCTGCAACAAGGGCAGCAAGCAGCAAAGCATCCGTAAGCACCGCGAACTAAACCAATGCTCGTTGGGGAGGAAGGGAGCAGGAGCACTCACAGCGCGAGCTCTCGCGCGGCGCGCGGGCTGCAGAACCGGCCGGAACGGTCGATCTTGGGCTGCCCTGGCGCGGGCGCGGTCGCAGGCGTGGGCGGAGGGCTGGACACGACGAGCGGCGCGCGGGACGAGGCGACGGTCCGGGCCGGCGGTAGCAGCGTCCGTGCGCTGCGCCCCGCAGCGGGGAGGCGGCGTTGGGGACTGCGCGCGATGGACGAAGAAGAGGAGAAAGTGGATACGGCAGCCGGCGCTACCATTCTGCACGGCGCGGCGGTCGCCGAGGAAGAGGGAGGTGGTGCCGTGGTGGTCTGGAAATGGAGGAGAGAGGGGATAGCGAATTAGCCAGGGGATAAGGTAGGGGTTTTGCTTTGCGGGGAGCGAAGCGCGGAGGCTTCTGTATGGGCCGCCTGGGGAAGATGGGGGCAGGCCGATAAAAGGACACGGCGTTGAAGCTTTTCTCATAGGGCCGGCCCGGCCCTTACAGAGTCCGTTGAGAAAATGTGAAAGGAAGGCCTCATTATATAACTTCACTAAAAAATATATAACTTCACTAATGGACAACAACAACAACAATAACAACAACAACAACAACAACAAAAAGCTTTGCTAAGGCCCTGTTTGATACTAGTGTATTTTAGAGATTGGTGGGATATCCCGGTCAAATCTCAAATCCCCGTATATTTCCAAAAGCTCGTTTGGTTCTACTTCCTACGTCCCTATTTATGTGGCGCCTTAGTTTCACGTGCACCAATTTTGACCATATATTTCATTAACCAAAAATGTGATATTTGTCACAAAAATCATACCATTTTAAACTTTGTATGAATAAGAATCTGATGGTACAATTTTTTTCGCAAACAACACATATTTTGTTGGTGAAATTTATGGTCAAAGTTGCTGCATGCAATACTAAGGCGCCACCTAAATAGGGACGGAGGGAGTAATGTATTTGATGGGGTTTATCCCCACAATTTCCCAAACTTCAGTGTATTTTTCTCAATACTCAAAACATTATCCCTACCTAGTGGATTGGGGATTTAATGGATTGGATGAAGGTTGGGGTTTCACCCAATCCATGTGGGGATTATCCCATTAATTCCCACAAAAATCCTAGTACCAAACAAAGCCTAATGGAGAGCTTATGCGATTTTCAAGAGTTTTCAGGATGATCTAGATTCCGCAGGTTTGGTCTTTTTTTAACTTTAGAAATTATTTAATACATCCGCTAATCTGTTAGCCAGTTTCACCACGCGCATGCACGACCTTCTTTCCAGCGTGCTCGCGCTCTGTCGCTTCTTCCCCCATCATCTTCCATTCGCCAGCTGGCTACTCCTCATGGTGTGACGTTGCTAGATGAACATGGGGTGAGCGGCTACCACCATGGATGCTCATGGAGGAGCTCTTTTTGAAGCGCAAAACAGTGGGGAAAAACCCCCACTGTTTAATTTTCTATTTTCACATTCAATCATAAATATTTACAAACAAAGTTTAGTTCAAAAATAAATTATAAAATATCAAGCCAGTCATGCATGCCTTCCTTTAAGCTGGGCTTAACCCTATGCCTAACGTCCTCAATTGAGGATTTGAAGAAACTAGAACATGTATGAATATCTCTGTTCTCATTGTCAAAAATGATCTTATTTCGATTGTTCAAATGCTCCAACATCCAGCAATCATGGCAACTTTGAGCTTTGAGCTCGGGAAAGATGGCAATGCCGAGATGGATGGCTCGTATGTGAAAGTGCATGTGCCCTCATGTTTGGTTTTGGTAAATAATGACAATCTCTTCTATGGACTAATGGTTGCATTGAGCTATCCTTATAGGGCTTGTCCATTGGTAATGCTTGAACACCATGTGTTGGAATCAAGATTAAGAGAAGAAGTTGAAGTGCAAGTTCAATATGATCCATCTCGGAAGATATCATTTGATTGAAGCTTACAATGGATACATGAAGACGGAGCTAAGCGAGGCTCTCCCATAATGGAGTATGGGGGAGTATTTGGAGAAGTCTTCATCAAGCATGTGCTAGCAAGCACGATCAAGAAAGGTGTTCCAACTTGAGAGAGTCAAGATCGTCAACATCTAGCTCAAGTGGAATGCGCAAGGCAAAGGTATGATCTCGATAGGGTTTCTATTTTACCGATCTCATGGTGTTAGTGGGAGACCGGGTTATAGGATAGACGGCGTACTATCAAGAGGGCCTCTCAAGTGAGTAACTTGATCGCATCTTTGTGGAGAGCTCAAACCTTTGCATAGTTGGCATATCATCTTTCTTGGTTCTTATTTGGCTTTTATTCATGTGAGAATTTAGATCTTGTGTTCATCTCCATACCAAGCTATAGTTCATCAAAAATGGATTTCATATGCATATCTTGTTGCGTTTTTGATATTGAAGGTTTTACCGGCTTATCTTTTCTAGAGAGGTCAAACTCTCTCCTTGTGGTTTCCTCCTCACATGATGGACTATGATGTGTATATGCATGATCTTGTAGGGCTTTTGATTATCTTTGAAACAAGCCCAAGATCATAGAAAACGGAGTCTTGATGATTATCTTGTTGAGTTTTGATGTTGGAGGATTTATCGGTTCGTCTTTTATAGAGAAGTTTTACCTTTCTACGTTTGGTTTTATCCTCTCTTGTTGAACTATGATGTTTCTCTGCATGATCTTGTAAATATGGTTGTGGTGATTCTAACGAGCCCAAGAACATCAAAAAACGGAGTTCGTATACGAAAGTTGTGCCCGTTTTGGTGTTGTTGTTTCTGCAGTTTTTACAAAGGGCGGTAGTACCGACTCAAGCCCGGTAGTACCGCATAAAACGTTTTTGGTACTGGATTCGAGTGGTTTTTAACCCGGTAGTGGCCCGGTAATGACCCGGTAGTACCCTCTTCCCAGTAGTACCGGGTCAAGCCCGGTAGTACCGCCCCGTGGCGGAAAAACAGCCCAACGGGCAGATTTTCGGGCACCTATTTAAGGGCCCTTCTTCCCCAATGTTTCCCAACAACTTGAGCACGTTTTTCCCCTCTCTCTCCTCCATTGTTGACCTTGGAAAAGCTTGCCTTCCTCTCAATCCCTCCCATGATTCTTGCATATCTTTGAGGGAAAGTGAGAGGAGATCTAGATCTACATTCCCACCAATCCATCTCTCATCTAAGTGAGGGGAACCTAGTAGATCTTGATCTTGGAGTTCTTGGTATTTCTCCTCCTTTGTTCTTCCTCTCTTCTCCCCCCATAAGCATTAGTTGTTTTTTGTCGGATTTGAGAGTGAAGGATTTGAGCACTTGTGCTCTTGCCATTGCTTTGTGCATCGGTTTGTGCTCTCCACGAGGATTCGTGGAAGTTGAAAGTTTGTGAGCTTGTTACTCTTGGGGTCTTTGGACCCTAAACGCCATTGTGGTGGTTGAGACCTCTTGTGGTCACTTGTAGCCGTTCGGGATCCCCCAATCCAGTTGTGGGTTGTGCCTCGAATTGTTGTTGTAAAGGCTCCGGACTCCGCCTTGAAGGTTTCCGATAGTTGAAGGTGAACCAAACCTTTGTGGTGCGGTTCATCGGAGAAGAAGATGAAGCCTTTGTGGCTGTTGAGCCATTGTGTTGGCTCACACCTCTCCAACGAGACGTACTCCCCTAAAAAGGAGGAACTCGGGAATACATCCTCGTCTCCGCGTGCCTCGGTTATTTCTATACCCGAGCTCTTTACTTATGCACTTTACATTGTGATAGCCTTCGTGCTTGAAGTATTCTATTGCTATCACTTTATTGCTTGTCTTGCTTAGCATATTGGCTTGTTAATTTAAACACCTAGTTTTATTCCGCAATTATCAAGCCTAAACCGGAAAAGTTTTAATCACCTATGCACCCCCCCCTCTAGGCGACATCCTTGTCCTTTCAATTGGTATCAGAGCATCGGCTCTCTTTTTGGGCTTTACCACCTAGAGAGTAAAGATGTCGTTTAGAGAATTAGTGCACGATCCCACTCTTATATTCGATGGCACAAATTATGATGTTTGGAAAATTCGTATGCTTAACCTTCTTAGGGACATAACCCAAATTTTAAGAGAATTGTAGATATGGGTTTTTCTCCTCCAAAGGATTCCCAAAAGTTATCTTTAGAGGATGAGAAAACTCTTATCTCGATACTCTTGTATCTAATGGTCTTATCTATGTTGTGAGCGATGTAGTTCTTGATTCAATCATGCCTTATCAGAACGCTCATGAGCTTTGGACCAAGCTTCAAGATAAATATGAAGTGTCCAACATTATTGAGGATGATTGTTCTCCTTCCACCTCCGGCCGTGACGAGTTCACAACTTCTTCCACTTCACCAACATGTGATTTGTCACAAGGTAATGATATGGTGAGTGGTGATAGAAATTGCTTTGTTGATGGTGAATATTCTATTGACTATACTTCATCTCTATCTCATTGCAATGTTCTATCTTTGGACTTAAACACTTCTAGCACTCCAAATGTTTTACATGCTAGTGTTGCTAGTCCTTGCATATCATGTAATAGTTGCTCAACTAAATCTCATGATGATATGCTTCTATGTCTTGTTGCCATGAAACCAATGCTTCCATATCCTCTAGTATTTGTGTGGCTAACAATGTAGAGGAATCCCAACATTTGTTGGAACAAGACATGGATCCCAATGGAGCTTCAAGTATTATTCCATCATCACCCTCCGGTTCTCACTTGTGCCTTATGGCTAGAGATTCGGAGGTATCTCCTACCTCGAATCCCAATATATCTTGTGATGATGTGGATGAGGATTCTTATGGAGAACATATTGATGTTGAATCCTTAACAAAGAAGGGTGAGATGGTATTTGGTGCTCTCCCCAAAGGTAGCAAAGCTATCCCTCCTCTATGTGAAATCATTGCTTATGCTATTAAGAGTATGGAAATCATTGATGAGAGATATAAAATTGAGAGAGAGGATGCTATTGAAAAGGTCCTTAGAAAATGCTCTTGAGGAAGAACAAGAGCTTCGAGTGTCTCTTGAGAGAAACTTGAATCTCTTGATGAAACAAATGATCTTATTATTGCTAAAATCATTAAGGAAAGAGATCATGCTATTGCTAAATATAAAGTGCTTAAAAAGGAAAAAGTTGAATTTGGTGTTGGCAATGCTAGACTAATTGAGGACATAGAGAGACTTGACAAAGCCCACAAGGCTTTAGAAAGTGAACACTCTCTCCTTATCAAGTCTCATGATCAACTCCAAACTCAACTATCTAAAAATGATGAGCTTGCCAAGTTGTCTTCTTCCATTTCTAATATTGATGATGCTTGTGCTACTAACTCCATTCTCGTGAAGCATCTATTTTGAAGGAGAATGTTGAGCTAAGGGCTCAACTTGAGTTGCTAACTAGCAAGTATAGGAAATTGGAAGAAAGTCATGAAAAGCTCTCTAGCTCTAATGAGATCTTCTAGCATCCTATGCTAAGCTAAAGTTAGCTCATGAGGCTATTATGTCAAAGGTAACATCTTGTGAGCCTCATGTGGACAATGGCACAACTTCTCTCAAATGCTTTATTGCCATGTGCTAGTCCTAGTAATTCTACATCACATACTATTGCTAAATCTTGTGATGAATTACTTCCTTGCCTTGTTGCTCTAACAATGAAGCATCTACTTCCTCTAGTGTTTGTGTTGATACTAACCATGTAGAGGAATTAAAAGAGCTCAAGGCCCAAGTCACTTCTTTGAAGAAAGACTTGGAAAAGCGTCATGTTGGGAGGTCCACACTTGACAATGTTGAGTGTTCAAAGACGCCCCAATGACAAGAGTGGACTTGGATTCAACTCCAACAACAAGAACAAGTCCAAGTATCAAGAAGAACAAGGGCCAAGAACAAGTCAAGGATTCGGCCAAGATTGTTTGCTTCAAGTGCAAAGTTGAAGGGCACCATGTTAGATCTTGCCCTTTGAAGAAGAAGCTCTTAGTGAGAAGCAACAAGGGAAGAAGCCTCAAGTTCAAACTCAAGTTCCTCAAGTAAGAAGGCCCTTCCCAAGAAGAATCAAGCTACCCCCCTCAAGTCAAGATTCCAACTAAGAAGAAAGGAGGAAGCCAATGTTGCTATATGCCGTGAGAAGGGCACTTTGCTTCTTCATGCACTAATGGTACCTTATCCAACCCCATTATAATTGATGATGTTTATTCTCTTCGGAAGGATAAGGTTGGCAATGTGTTTGCCAAATATGTTGGTACTCAAAGTGGTGTCAAGAAAAGACCATTTGGGTTGCCAAGCCTATTGTGACTAACCTCTTAGGACCCAACTTGGTTGGGGACCAACAAGCTAAAACTTGATCAATAGGTGTTGTTGGAGGGCATTGGAGACTTGGCTACATCATGAAGAATTAAGGGATCTTCATCAATTATATTCTCTCAAGCCAAGTCATTTGGATTATATTGTTCTATCTCATATCCAATGTTCCTCCTTGCGGTAACTTTTTATAAATCATATATACATTGAAAGTTGCTTGCACCCTTGCATGTGTTAGGTTTTGTACCTTGCTAGTGTTTGTATGTGTTGTGCTCTCTACTTACTTATCTTGAGTAATCAAGTATGTGTATGTTGGTTTGCACACCATTTACTTGTTTGAGCCTTATTGCTTTTATTTGATATCTTATCTTGTTGGCTCTCTTTTTGAGAGATTAATGGACTATCCATTTTGGGGGAGTGATATGCTTCGTGCACTTCACAATCCTAAAATGTGTGTACATGAGGAATACCACTTAGTGATGATATATCAATATTATCTATTCTCTATGTGGTATGTCATTCTCATGAGAAATTCAAATTCTATAATGTCCATTAATTATCTCTAGTTGGTTTTTTTGCCTCTTGTTAAGAAAATTGGATTATCACATTATGGGGGAGTAATAAGCTATGTGCATATTACAAGCCTAGAAAATGTGAACATGTGAGGTATTGCCACCTAGAATTGATTTGTTATAATCTTATTCCTATGTGGCATGTTGCTCAAACAAGTTCCATATTTGCTAAAATGATTTTGTTTAATCACTCTTTTGGATCTTGTTTGTGATGGACATTCTTGGTACGGCTTTCCCCAAATATGTTCGCATATATCTTTTGGGAAACCGATTGCTTCAAGCTACTCTTTGTAGTTGCTTTGCATGATCGCGTGAATTTGAAGCTATCAAGAATATCTATCTTTTTAAGCATTGGCTTTAAATCTTATCTTTGCCATATGCTTATTTGTTGTGAAATTGGTCTTCAATATCATTCCTTATACCACCGAGAAATATCTCTATATACTCCTTGTCCATGACAAGTGATACTCATATTGTGGTGGAATTTGTAGACCATCTTCACTTTGGCTCTTGCTTTGAATTGCCTTATTTTTGCCAAGGATGTTTTGATCTAACTCCTCTTGTCTTCCTTGTATCTTTTGGATCCTTTTGCTCTACTCAAAATTTGTTTTGTGCTTTTTTTTAGGAAAAGCAATGATCCCATTCTTGTGCATTTACATTCAAAGTCATACTTCTAGATAATGCACTATTCTTGGGGAAGCTATCCTACATTGAGTAGAACATCATTCTTTAAATTGGTTTTGTATCTTTTGCTTTCCTTGAACATGACTAGTGTTTGAATAATATGTATGGAGAGTGATGATCCATTTGTGTGCATTTTGTATTCAAATGCAAGATCATAAATAATGCACAAATCTTGGGGAGCAATCCTATATGCTTTTGAACATTAGTTGTCTTCAATTGGTATTTGATCCCGATGACGTGTCTCTTTGGAAGACAAACATTTCTCGTCTTGGTACTTTGTGCCATCATGAAGAAGTGTAGAGGGTTTGGTTTATTCCTTGATGGTATTTTCATCATTGGTATCTTACTTTCTGGTATCTTTTCAAAGTGGTATCTTCAATCATGTGTTGATTTGGGTCTTTGATATAATTTGGACAATTCTTTTTCTTGTCACACTTGGTGTGCTTTCTTGGTGTTTTTGTTCCAAATTGTATCTCGTTTGGTTCTTGAAAGTCTTGTGCATGCATATTTACTATATTATATCTTATGGCATGCTTACTTTCGTTGATCCAATATATAGGATAAACTCCATCAAATCCTAAATGGCTAAGATGTGCATGAAATTCAATTTCATATCAATATGCACATATTTATGTGGAGTTTGTCCTATGTATTGTAGTTGCTCTAACTACTTTGGACCCAATAGTTTGGGTACCATTTTGTACTTGAATTTGTTTTAGGTACATTGGAGATGCATTGGAAGCTTGTCTCATTTACAAGGAAGGTGTTGTCACCATGTGCTTATTGGAGCCAAGCTTGGATGATCGTGAACTCTTATCTTCTACATCATGATGACCCGCAAGTATAGGGGATCGCAACAGTCTTCGAGGGAAGTAAAACCCAAATTTATTGATTCGACACAAGGGGAGCCAAAGAATACTTATAAGCCTTAGCAGCTGAGTTGTCAGTTCAACCACACCTGGAAAAGCACTAGTAACAGGGGTGATGTGAAAGCAGCAGTAATATGAGAGCAATAGTAGCAGTAACACAGAAGCGATGGCACCAGAAAATAGTTGCGGGCGTGGAGTTGTCGGGAAAACAATAATGATTTCAGATGGACCGGGGTTCTCAGCTATCTACACTAGAGGTAACTCTCCAAACAAAGAACATGCGTTGGTGAACAAATTACAGTTGGGCAATTGATAAAATTGTGAGGGCATGAAAATGCACAGTATGATAAGATAAAGTTCACTGTAGTATTTAATTGGGTATTACAACAATATACATAGACCGCTTACTAGCTGCATCTATGACTCATAATCCACTCACAGGATAGCTTCCGGGTCTCCCATGAGTATTAAGTTGCAAGCAACAAATTATAGCATTAAGCAAAGTGTGTAATGTAAACAAACGCATTAGACTTAACAGCAGTACCCTTAAGCTAAGCATCAGTTATTTTATCCCTAGTAGCAACAACACATCTATAGCCTTAGTCGTTTCTGTCAATCAAGCCCAGGCTTCTAGAGGCATGAACCCACTATCTAGCATAAATACCCTCTCTTGGAGATACAAGCAACTACTTGATCAAGGTAACTACAAGTACCGGAGAGCATGCAAGATCTTAAATAAAACATAAGTACGATAACATGATGAACAAACTGATCATAATTCCACAATTCATCGGATCCCAACAAACACAACACCAATTACATCAGATGGATCTCAATCATGTAAGACAGCTCATGAGATCATTTTATTGAAGTACATGGGAGAGAGAGTACCAACTAGCTACTGCTAGAACCCGTAGTCCATGGGGGAACTACTCACAAACCATCATGGAGGCGAAGTAGAGGCGGCGTGGTTGATGGAGACGGCTCCGGGGGTCAATCCCCGTCTCGGCAGGGTGCCGAAACAGGAACTGCTGACCCCCGAAACTAGGGTTTGTGATGGCGGCGGAGCTCGGACGTGTTTCTGGAAATTTCCTCTGTCCTCTAGGGTTTTTAGGTCACGCGTGAATTTATAGGCGAAGACTCGACGCGAGGCGGTGCTCTGGTGGGGCAGGCGGGCCCACGGCGCGGGGTAGTACCTGGCCGCGCCCTAGGCCACGTGCTGGCTATGGGGCCCGCCTCCAGGTGGTCTTCTGGCTCCGTGGCTTATTTGTGCTGGAAATAATTCAGGTAAATTTTCGTCCAATTCCGAGCACTTACATTTTTGGGCCTTTTCTGCAATAAACAGACAAAACAGACAGAAACTGGCACTGGGCACTAGGTTAATAGGTTAGTCCAATAAATGTCATAAAATGATATAAACTTTAGAATAAACATGTGGCATTTGATATAAAACAAGCATGGAACATCAAAAATTATAGATACGTTTTAGACGTATCAAACATCCCCAAGCTTAGTTCCTGCTCGTCCTCGAGTAGGTAAACGATAAAAAAGATAATTTTTGAAGTGACATGCTACCAACATAATCTCTATCCAATAGTAATGTAAGGCATGTGAACTGAGATTAAATCATTCAAAACAAATGTCTATAATTGATATTAAACAAACAGATGATAAAGCAAGACAATTAAACAAGTCAAAACTTTTCATGGATGATGCTATATAGACATGAAACCGTACAAAGTTCATTATAGATTATTTAAGCATTCAGTGTAGAAGTTCCATCCTTCTACTCAAGCATCAAGCAATCTTTCACAAGCATAGAAATGATCCAGTCAAGTAAAAGTATCACAAACGTAATGAATCAACTGTTTAGAAGTTTTACTCAACCGGTGAGCGTAAGCATTTGGTATTGGCACCAGGATGTTATGGCAAAGAGAATAATAATGGGGGTTTGGAAGGCCAATGGAAGAAAGGCTCACAAAGCTGTAAGTGATCATTAGACAAGAGGAAGTCTTATAATCGAAGCTATGCAAGGAGTAGTGATTGCCATGCAACGGATGCACATAGAGCTATAAGTGTATGGAAGCTCTCCAATGGAACTAGTGGGGGTGCATCCAACTTGGTTGCTCATGAAGACCTAGAACACTTTTGAGGAGGCTCACCATTGGAATATACAACCCAAGTTCTATAACGTAAATTCCCCACATAGTTATACTAATGAAACATGAGAACTCTCTCATATGAAGCATAGGTGCTACTAGCACAAATGATGACTATAAAACTGGTGCTAAACATGAGCGCAAGTGTGGATAAAGGATAGTAATGTTGCCCCCTCTCTCTTTATTTCTTTTCTTTCTTTTTTTCTTTTTTTTTTCTTTTTCTGTTTCTCTTTTCAATGGCCTCCGTGGCTTTTTCACTTTTCTCTCCCTCACTGTAGGGGCAACACTCTAATATGAGAACACACTTTTTGGTACAAATAACTCATAATTAACAAAACATGATGTATAAAAATGTATGCATCTGCCAGTGTAGCAGGATGTGCAATGATCTAGCGTAACATGGGTAAAACCACACATCAGCTGTATAGAATCATGCAAAGCAATATATAACAATGATGAATGACAACAAGTCATGTAATGAAAGGTGGAAGTTGCATGGCAATATATCTCGGAACAGCTATGGAAATGTTGTGATAGGTAGTTATGGTGGCTGTTTTGAGGAAGATGTTTGGCTTATGTGTAGGAGAACAAGATGAAGTTCTCCCACGGGTTTGGATGTACTGGCGAAGTATGCACAACTCTCAATGTGAGCAGAAGGCAATGCATAACACCGAAGAGGCCAACAAAATATGGATGGTGGAAGTGCCAAAAAGCGTAGCTCAACATTTGTCAAAAAGAATTCACAAGTTTATTGCAAACAACTAGCAGGTTCAACATTAAGAGCATGATTAAATTTACCCCAAGGAGGGCCGGTCACGGAGGCACAAGTACCCCGCTAGATCCCTCGACCTTAGCACGCAACTATGTTGTTTCCAAAAACCTTCAGACATGAGAAGCTATCAAGTCCAATTACACCTTCAGCATTTTAAGAGTTTGTAGTACGGTACAAGCTTTAATAACACAACCACTAATCAGATTTTAGCTTTAATTAACCAGCAAGCATTTAACATCTAATTTCTTAATATCTCAAAACATTTGCAAGGAATCAAGTTATCAAAGTTCAATGATCTACAAGACTATGCAAGTTTTTCCATTATACAACTACCACACACTTTAGCATTTTCTGTTCGAACCAGACGCCAATTATACAACTCTCCAAACAAATATAAGTGAAGTAAGAGAGTACTTTATATAAAAGAACTAATAGCTCTGAACAAAAGATACATGAAAAACAAGAGCTAATAGCATAGGAGTGCTAAACAAGAATACTCAACAAGTATAAGTGAAGAACAGGAGTATTCTAAGCAAAAGCGGAGCGTATCTCTCTCCCAAACAAGAGTGCTAAGATCCAACTAAGTTATGATCAGAAAACAAAACAAAAACGAACAGAAAATAAAACACACACGCTCCAAGAACGGCACACAATATGTGAAGCAATAAAAATATAGTCTCACTAGAGGTGACCTGATAATTTGTTGATGAAGAAGAGGATGCCTTGGGCATCCCCAAGCTTAGACGCTTGAGTCTTCTTGATATATGCTGGGGAGATCCAAGGGAGCCTCCCCAAGCTTAATCTTTTCTCTCTTCTTGATCTTCTTATATCATCCTCCTCTCCTAATATTTGAAAACTTCCTTCACACAAAGATAACTCGCAAACTTCATTAGAGGGGTTAGTGCATCAAAACATAAACTCACTTGGTTCTGTAAAAACACATTGCATACTTTAGTTCAAACATTAGCTACTGTTACTAAGCAAGATCGTGATCTCCCCCCGAAGAACGTGAATCTATACTTGCAAAAGAGACAATGCAAAACAAAGACAAAATCTGTCAAGACCAGAACAGTCCGTAAAGACGAATTTGTTCGAGGCACTTCCGATGCTCAAATCAGAAAACGGTTAACTAACTAAAGATAGGTAATAAGTTCAGGCTTCCGCTAAAAAATTTACAGATTAAAATAGTAATCCGTGATTTTTCACGAATTGTTACCGTGAGGCACAGAAATCTGTTTCCGGAGAGCAAACCCAACTTTAACACTTTCTTGCCATTAGAGGTTCTTCTTGGCACAACAAAACGAAAAATAAGGATACACATGAGTTGTTACAGAAGTAAGAAACATCCTTGACTCAAGAAAACAAAAAATAACAGAAAATAAATTTGGGTTGTTCCCAAAAGCGCTTTTCTTTAATGCCTTTTAGCTAGGCTTATTGATAGTTTTAATGATGCTCACATAAGAATATAAAATGAAGCAAAAGGGAGCATCAAGAAGCAAATACGAAACACATTTAAGTCTAACCCACTTCCTATGCATAGGAATCTTGTAAACAAATAAATTCATGAAGAACATAGTGACAAGCATAGAAAGGTAAAACAAGAACAACTTCAGAACTTTCAACATAAAGAGAGGTGTTTTGGTAACATGAAAATTTCTGCAATCATATTTTCCTCTCTCATAATGATTTCCAGTAGCATCATGAATAAACTCAACAATATAACTATTGCATAAAGCATGCTTTTCATGATCTACAAACATATAATTTTTATCAAGCTCCAAAATAGTGGAATCAAAAATTTCAAACCCACTTATAATAAATTATAACAAGATGATTGATCATTCTCAAGAGGTGTGGGACTCCATCTAGTTAAAGTCAAGTCCTGTCCAATCCCATTTTCAGTAGTAGTACAATTAACATTATCAAGCAACATAGGACCATCATCTAGAGCTTTATCATAAGACTTATCAAAATAGCATGGATTATCATAAATAACAGTAGCATAATCATTTGCACAAGTTTCATTCATAGGGGATATTTCAATAGAATCCATAGGAACATAACATTCATCCTCCTTTGGTAAGCATGGAGGGCAATCAAATAGTGTAAGAGATAAAGAGTTACTCTCATTAGAAGGTAGTTCCTCCTTTTGTTCATCACTCTCTTCCTCTTTTTCATCCAATGAGCTTTCAGCTTCAGTAATTTCTTCTTCCACAGGTTCCTGAAAGGCAACAAGTTCTTCTTGAGAATAAATTTTCTCAAGAAATTCAGTAATATAATGATTATCATTATAATATTCAAGGCAATATCCAAGTATAGAAAAATTCTCAGTTTTATAAGGAGCATCGTCTCTATTTTTAAGCAAAGCAGCAATTTCATAAGCTCCCATGAAGGCAACAAATTCTTCAATTTGTTCAAGATTATCCAAGTCATAATTTCCTTTAACATAAGCAGCCAAGGTTTCATTATCATTATAATCGCATTGGAATGGGAGGTGTTTATGCCTTCTACAACAAAAATATTCATTAAAGCACCAAGATTCATCATATGTAGAGAACAAGTTTCTAGCAAAACCATCCAATGTATTTATTTGTCCCCATAAATATTTCCTTTTTTGAGACAAGCGGTATTCCTTATAATATTTTTGTTCATCCTCCGTGAACCCACCTTGCCAATAAGATACTGTTTCATAGAAGTTAACCATAGCAACAGTTTTTTTAGATTTTTCAGTTTTTTAAATTTTTATGGATTTTAGAATATATAAGAAAAATAAAACTAAACAAAATTAAACTAAACAAAATTAAACTAAACAAAACACAACTAAACAAAAGTAAACAAAGCAAAACAAAACAAGACAAAAGTAAACTAAACAAAACAAAATAAAAACTAAACAAAGAGAGAGGTAGAGTGTCCAAAGTTAAAAGTTCAAAGAATGCATCAAACAAAATGGGACAGAATCTGTCCAAAAAAACAGCAGCAGCAAAACGTATTTTTCTACCCTACTTAAATATGTCTAAAAATTCTGAACAAATTCATGCTTTTAGAGGATGAAAAGTTACAACTACAGTTCAAATATCAGCTCATTCGGAGTTACAGAATAGGAATTAAAAATCATACCGTGCACAGATTCGTGCTGGAATAAAATCTCTGAACGCAAATAGCAACTTTTTCAAGCCAAAATAGGTAAAACTTGGCACTTTATTAAAAATTCCAGAAACAAAACTAAAAACTAAGTCTCTTGTTACAGCAAGAGGACACAAAGAAAATCAAAAATAAAAACAACCGGGTTGCCTCCCATAAAGCGCTTTCTTTATAGCCATGTAGCTAGGCTTCTTACTTGATATTTATTGTGGACGAAGCTCATGAGGGAGCTTGAACTTTGATGTGTCCCTCTTCCTTGGGAAGTGTTTATGCATAATAAGGATCCCATGGTGTTCTCAAACCAATCAAAATAATAGTCAAGTTGAACCCTAGTTGAGAGAAAAGCAAAACACAAAAGTAATAACAACGAAGTCTAACTTTCTTTCTATGCATTGGCATTTTGTATATGAATGAATCACCATAAATAGAAGTTTCCCAATGCATATTAAAAATATTTACTTCAGCATATAATTATTAGTAACATAAAGAGGGTTCTTATCACCTCCTCTTTCATAATAGTTGCAAGTAGTAGAAATAAATTCAACCATATAACCACAAGAATCATTCAACTTAGATAATTTAGGCACATAAAGAGGATTATTAAATTTATTATGGAATTCATTAGCATGCTTCCCTCTTTCAAAATAGTTAATAAGATCAATATCAAGTTTACTATCATGATTGCAACAAAGATTTGGAACTAAAGATAGTTGCAAATCACATAAGTATTTCTCAACATAAGAAATTTCTCCTCTATGGTGTAAGTAGGAGAGTTCAAGAACAAAGTAGGACTCTCATGAGTAAGAGTACCATCACAAACAGCAAGTATATCATTTTCATCCTGACATAAATAAGTAACAACTTCTAAACATGGAGGATTATCAATAAGCATAGGACCATCATCTAAAGCATTATCATATAGCATATTTAAGCAACACTCCTCATTATCATCAATAAGTTCACTAGTAGCATTGAAAAGTAAAGGAGCATTATTAGTTTCATCATAATAGCATGGGTTATCATATAGGACCATAGAATTTTCAGTTGACACTCATCATAACATGGATTCTCATAAATAACAAAAGATTTTTGAGTTTGAGTGCTATTATCAAATGTTGATGGTGAAGTTGGGAGATCCAACTCTTCCCCAAGCTTAGTTGGAGCACATCCATTTCAATCTCCTCTTCACATACTTCCTCTTCCAAGCTTATGTTTTCATCATCCTCTTCCTGCAAAATATTAGTACTTTCCATGGAAGCAAGAATTCTTTCTTTAACATAAACATTATCACTAAATTCCTTTTTGCAAAGTTGGAGAAGAATAGAAATGTGTCCTTTCATTACACGAGCTTCATGACTAGTTGCAAAAAAATTATCAATAAGAAAGTCTATCTCATGGGCTGCAACATAAGCAATATATTTCTCAACTTGTTCTATATCATGGCATGCAAATTTACACTCTTGATAAGAAGCAATAATAGGATCACTATTATACTTACATTGATAGAGAGAGTGTTTATAGTCTTTTCTAAAGCAGCAAGTTAATTATGTAATTCACAAAACTCAGTGGCCATATCATTAAGATGTTCAAGCAATTCAAGCATTCTATTTCCTTCTTTGGTTGATCGATATTCATAGTAAGCTCCCATAGTTTTGACATAACCTTCCTCCATAGCGTAGCATACTATTAAAAACAACACTAGTTTTTATGGATTTTATGTTTTTAGATGAAAACTGAAAATAAAATGATACTAAACAATGCAAACCGAAATAACAAATGCAACACAAAATGCAAAACTGAAAAAAAAATGCAAACCGAAATATAAATATGATATGCAAGACAATAACAAAACAAAATAAAATGATTTGAAGGTAAAGATGGATAAGATGATGCTCACGTAGGTGCAACCTCCCCAAGCTTAGGTGTTTGCACAAGTTGGTGATGAAGTTGACTTTGTTGTGAGATACCCTTGGATAAACCTTTGCAGCAATGATTCCCCGGCAACGGCGCCAGAAAACTGTCTTGATGGCCCTTGACGTAGTTACCTGCGTCAAAAGAATATGGGTTAGGTTGAGACTCCAAGTGTAGAGTGTGTAGTATAGGAAAGACGGTTTTCCCCACGAGGGGTGACTCGAGGGTTTAATATCGAACTCTCGGGGAATCAGTAGTGAAAGATTTATCTTCTTATCCTTCTCTTGAAAACCTACAAACAAAGTAAATTGTTTTGGCCCTCAACCTCACCAAGTGGTTGTCAAGCACAAGGTGTGAGAATGATATCAAAATAAAATGAATGCAAAACAGTAAATAAATATGCAATGATGATAAATAAATATGCAAGGATGGTGGAAACAATGATGGATGATATTTTTGGGTTTTGTATTGTGAATGCAAGATGTAAAAGTGTTTTTGTATTTTCGGATTTTTAAATGGCAGAAAATGGAAAGTGGATAAAAGTTGTTGGAAAGGTGTTTCTTATGATTAAAAATGGACCGGGGTTCATGGTTTCACAAATGCACTCTCTCTTTAATAAAGTGGTAGACAATGGAACACTAGAATTAACATATGAGATTGCAACAAAAGGTTTCATGACAAGTTACTAATTATATGGGCATCACGTCCTAACATAGAGATCTTTTGTTTATTAATCTCTTTATACTCCACCAAGATGCGAACTAAATCATAACACCTAGTAATTAAGATAAATCAGAGCATAGCATTAAGTTTCATGACATGAAGTTAAAATAAGAACATGCTAGATCTAGTCATGGAGTAGTGGCAATGGTCACACCCACATCTCCGGTAGCATGGTATTTTTCTTTATCCCTAGTGAGGCAACAAAGTAAGGTAAAACACCCAAGTGGATCGCGGAACTTTCTCTCACGTTCACCGCACTAGCCACCCCCCGTTACTCCAACTAATGCACACGTTCCCCCTCACACGCTCTCATACACAAGTTTGATCAGAACAAGTAAACAAGAACGGGGTACATAATATGCATCTACTTTCATAACTGAAACAAAACTATTGCAATCTCAAACATATATTAACTCATATAAAGATCCACCACAAAGGTATTACATAGATGACCGTAATCATGTTCAACAGCTCATATGGTACTAATTAGTGAAGCTCAAAGAGAGGAGAGATACATAAGTTACTTCCACAAACCCATAGTCCAGGGGTGGACTACTCCCTCTTCATCATGGAGACGGTGGAGAAGTCGTTGGAGAAGATGGAGACCACACCGGCAGCACCCCGCCGGAGTTTTCCCCCTCCAATCTGCAACTCCAGGTCTCTGTTTCGTGGTTTCTGTGTTTCTGCGGCGCTCCTTTCCGAAGGGCGTCGGGGACTATTTTTATAGTCGTTTTTAGGTCAAGACGGAGGCTCGGGAAAAAAGATCGACGGCAACGGAGCCACGAGGCCCCAGATGGTGGGTCCTACGCGGCCAAGGAATCTGGCCGCGTGGGCCACCCTCTTCTGGCCCTCGGGCCTCCGTTTGTTCGCTTCCTTCGCTCCCACGCTTTGTTCCTTCCAAAAACTGATGCTCGTAAATTATTAGGCCGTTAGGACGTCGTTTGGGTCCCTGAAACATCAAAATATAGAAAATAGGGTTTTCTGCCTGTGCAGGGTTAATTCCAGAAAAATAGGGAAACAATGAAATATTCCCAAAATCAATATAAAACAATGATATAACCCTTATATGATGCAAATATGATTGAAATATAAGTAATATAATGCAAAGTTCATGTATGCATTTTACATGCATCAACATCCCCAAGATTAACCTATACTCGTCCTCGAGTATGAAGGTGACAAAACTAACATGGACTTTGCAATTTAATACTATCAAAGGATATCAAAGATGATTACTATTGCTACATAGAGTCAAATGATTCATTCTTCAAAGGAGTAGCAATATACAAGATAGATTATGAAGTGATATCAAATATTCAATGTAAGGATGTTCAATGATAATTCACAAAGTGTAACATAGAAGAAAGTACTATGGACCAAATGTATGCATAATGAAAAGTAAAAACATCCTATAATGGTCATAGAGTATTCTTGTAAATCTGAATATAAAAGGTGGACACTTTGGAAAGATATATAACTAAGTAGAGGTAAAACATGAATAAGTTTCATCTAACTTCCAAATGCTTCTACTTAAGTTAATGTTTGCAATGTGGTATTCATTGGTGTCAAGCTCTCATTACCCCTATCATAGCATCTTGAATGGTTAAAGTTTAAAGTGAAAACAAATATGAGTAGTATGCTTGACAAAGTATGGGTTGAATGTCTCATGCCCCGTGAATACGAGTACCTACACCACGGTGTTACTCAACTTGGGACACAAAAGCAAGTTCAAGTTAAGGTCATTGTAAGTTATATAATAGCGTCATCAAGAGCGTCAACTGGGGTACCTCTTGCCTCAGGACATGTAACAAGCCCATGTCAAAATGACAAGACAAACAAACAAAATGAACAATCTCCACACCCTTTTTATTTACTATTGGTATAGCTTTTTATTGTGGGGTGCATCACTGAAGGTTCACCATAGCATGTAAGTAAATTTCCACCATGAATGATGCATGGCTTAGATTAGCGGCCCAGGCGTCTCTCTAGCCATTTATACAAACTCATTAAACTCAATATAAAACAATGATATAACCCTTATATGATGCAAATATGATTGAAATATAAGTAATATAATGCAAAGTTCATGTATGCATTTTACATGCATCAACGTGGGGTTTTTAGGTCACGCGTGAATTTATAGGCGAAGACTCGACGCGAGGCGTTGCTCTGGTGGGGCAGGCGGGCCCATGGCGCGGGGTAGTACCTGGCCGTGCCCCTAGGCCGCGTGCTGGCTGTGGGGCCCGCCTCCAGGTGGTCTTCTGGCTCCGTGGCTTATTTGTGCTGGAAATAATTCAGGTAAATTTTCATCCAATTCCGAGCACTTTCATTTTTGGGTCTTTTCTGCAATAAACAGACAAAACAGACAGAAACTGGCACTGGGCACTAGGTTAATAGGTTAGTCCAATAAATGTCATAAAATGATATAAACTTTAGAATAAATATGTGGCATTTGATATAAAACAAGCATGGAACATCAAAAATTATAGATACGTTTTAGACGTATCACATCACCAATGCTATCTCGGTAACAAGTATCTACCTCTCATGCATACATTTCTAGCTTTCAACCTTGTGTAGGTTGTATCATGGCGTCAATCTCTTTAGTTGCATTTGATGTGGTTCTTGCAAAGCTTTTATCAAAACATCTTTATTGCAATTGTGAGCAAGCCAGGATGATTACATATCAAGGGGAATATACATAATCATTTTATTGATTCACCAATCCCAAATATGTTAATCTAGCATTTCTTCTCAAAGTCTCTCATATGCAATATTGATGAATTTGCAAATTCATTTGCCCTTTGTGATACTTGTTATCTTTCTCGGAGCATCCCATCAATCATTTTTTCCCTTATGAATTTTCTTGATGCTATGATGAGATTGTGTTAGAAGTTCATCATTTTAGCACTTAAAAATGGAAAATGGGCACATTGTCATGAAGCAAGTACATTTTAAATTTGTGTATTTTATTTCCTATTTATTCTAAACTCATATACCTAAAATACGGATCCACTCCCAAAAGCTTGAATTTGGGACAAATTTTAGGTATATTTCATTTATTCCTACTAAAGAGATCTAGAAAAGTACAAATAATTATTTTTATTGAAGAAAATAAACTAAAATCTTAAAATTTTGCTCTTCAAAATCCAAATGTATATATGCGTAATATCGGGCAAAGTCGGATCCAGCTTTCGCTAGCCGTCAACTACGGTTAGAATAGTCACATGTCCATGTATTTACAGTGTCGTGCCAAAAAACACTCGGCACACATACTTAGGTGTCGAGTACCCGATAAAATACTCTCGGCAAACCTCTAGTCACTTGGCAAATGAGCCGTTCCCTTAGTGGCAACATGCCCAAAACACATCGGTAGAGTAACGCGTTGACATCCGGTATAGTCGGTGTCTATATTTTCCTTTCGATTTTCGATGTTTCTTCCTGATATCATGCTCCTCATCTGAAAGTTCTCGAATCCTCCCGAGCAAGATCTAGCTGGAAATTCGCTTCGTTTGCTACGTTGGTTTTTAATTTGGAGTAGGCCAATATGGCCTTGCTCCACTTTTCGAGGGCACGCTCAGTTCTAAATAGATTCGTGTAAAGAATGTAGAAGTTTTTACATTCCCGTGTTTATAGAATCCTGCGAGTCAAGGAGAACTAGATATAACTTTCTGTTTTAGCAGGGACATGTTTATCACTCATGCATTGACACACCGAAACAAACAACAGCTCCTGTCGATTTGTATGGGTTGGTGTAACCTCAAATCAAGTTGCCATTCTCTACTTGACCACTCGTGGCTTAGAACGAGTGATCATGTAAGCAGCTAGCTGGGCAGGTCGGTACCAGCAGCAACAAGCATCACATCGTAGCTGTTGGGACATAATAATAATCACATCGTAGACGACGGAGTGCGTTGACGGCTTGACGCACGGTTTAAAAACTTGAAAACTGTTGTGGTTTCAGGCTTTCAGCTCTCGACACAATAATCCAACGTGAGTGTGCGACACGTGTGTGGAGGATGGGTATTTGTTCCGAACCGCTACGATGTTACGATGTTGACGGGGTAGCAAGCAGGCATAATGCCAGTCAGGCTCTCGTAGCCGTTCGTTCTCATGGTCTTGTCCCTGTCCTTCTAGGAGGTTGGAAGGCAGACCAGCACAGCAGCGCTGTGTGTCAAACCTAGCCTCTTCGACAGTCGACACACAGTGCCAACAGAGCTACTACGTGGTGAATTAGTCGACAGTTTACACTTGGAGAAGAAGAAGAAGACCCTGTCGTGTAGAGCCACCACTGAGCTAGTGCAATCTCTGAACAGTCTCTCCTACAGCTACGTACAACCCTCTAAATCCAAGGGATGATCGATCATACTACCAAACAAACAAACACCTCTGAACAATCTGATCGACACGAGAATGATACGTATACAAAGCCAAAATTTATCTACAAGTGTAGTAACCTCTAGCTAGCTGCTGTTATTAATTACTCCCCGACGAGCTAATCAAACACATGGCACCAATCAGAGCGTCAGCATGGCTGCAAGAACCGAGAGCAGCACGGCCGTCACGGCGACCGCCGGCCCGCGCCGGCGCCCCTCCGCGGCCGAGGTGTCCTCGATCTGTATGGTGAAGTTACAGGTGCCCGTGGAGGGGTCCTGCCGTGTGCGCACGGCGAGGCCCTCGAAGCCGCACGCCTCCTCCTCCTGGTCGTTCTTCTGGAAGTAGGCGTTGAACGCGTAGGAGGCGTTCCCGGCGGCGTCCATGCCGTTGCAGGTCGACCCGTAGCTCAGCGAGGTGCAGTCGGCGTTGGTGCAGGCGTAGTTCACGTTGTCCCCGAGCTTGCTCATGTTGTCGGGAGCGGCGTTGGCGTTGTTGAGCACGCACCAGGCACGCGGGAGGTACTCCACGTCCCTCGCCCCGACCAGCGCCGTGTTCCGGCCCTGCCCGGTGAGATCCATGTAGTACTTGGGCTGCCCGTCGTACCGCATCATGCCCCAGTGCCGCTCGAAGTTCCCCGGCGCCACGCTCTTCTCGTCCTCGTCGATCAGGCTGAACAGGTACACCTCCACGTACTGCTTCGCCCGCAGCGGCGTGCCGGCGTTCGCCGCCAGCTTCTTGAGCAGCCCCCCGTAGAACCGCTGCGTGTACGCCGCTGTCGCCTGCGCCTCGCCGTCCGTCGGCCAACCCACCTCGCCGACGATCACCGGTAATCCGCCCACGCCGGCCGCGGCCAGCGCCGACACGAGCGTGTCGAAGTTGGCGTCGAACACGTTGGTATAGCTGATGCCGGTGCCGGTGTCCACCACGGGGCTGCTCGTGCCGTCGAAGAAGGCGAAGTCCAGCGGGAAGCCGCTGTTGCCGTACAGGCTCAGGTACGGGTAGATGTTCACCGTGAAGGGCGCGCCGCTCTGGTTCAGGAACTGCACGATCTCCGTCATCAGGCCGGAGATCCCCGCCCTGAACCGCCCGGCCGACGGCACCTGATTGTCCGCCGGGGACTCGTACACGTCGGCGTTCAGCGGCACGGTGGCCTTGACGGTGTCGCCGACGCCGGCCTCGTTCAGGGCGCGTTGGATGTTCTGCAGGGCAGGGAACGTGACGTTCAGGAACGTGCCATTCAGGGACGACAGAAATGGCTCATTCCCGACGGCCACATATCTGCAAGGAAATGTAGATTTAATATTCACCATATGGTTATCTAAATTACTTCCTAACTTTTTTTTTTTTGATAGGATCAACACTGCGTAATCAACAAAGATTACAGAACAACAAACAAGTGAAGGACAGGAATACGCAGACGAACAGGCCGACGAAGACCAACACAACAGCGAAGATCGCTGAACCACCACCACGCCAGGAGAAGATCCTCACCGCCGAAGAACCGCCGGAGAAGAAGATCCCAGACCGCCGCCAGCCCCGGGAAGGAGACACCCAGCTCATGAAGAAGGCCGCATGAGCCGCCCGCCGCAGTCGACGGGACCGAAGCACACTGAACGAACACGGCTAGGGCGTGTCCTCGCCGCAACCACCCAGCTTCCACCACTCCCTGCACTGGACTCGAGCAAGGCCTGCCGGAGTCACCGCCGCAACCCCGCCTTGACCGCACCTCCTCCCCTCGCCACCACGGCCGGCCGGAGAGAGACGAAGCAAAACGGAGCAGAAACAGAGCACGCTGACGGAGACACTCCACCCCAGGCCACCACGGCCAGCCGGAGGATCCAGAGCAGCGTACCAAAGGTCGACGAAGAACACCGAGATCCCGAAGAAGAAGCTCCTGTACAGGCGGAGGAGACGGCTAGCGCCAGGCGCTAGCTCCCCGCCGCACCACCCCCAGCACCCGCACAGCAGGGCCAGAGCCCACCCTACTGCGGTGAAGAAAGGAGCAGGGGACAAAACCTCCACCAGCTTGCCACCGTCTTCACGTCGACGACCAAGCCCGGAGCAGCAAAACCCGCCAGATCCGAAGATCGACGAGCACCAGACGCCATCCACCCGCCGACGCCGGCCAGGGAGAAGAAGGATGGCGGACTTATTCACCCACGGCGGCGCCAATCTCCTCTCCAGATCGACGCAGCAGGGACCTACCACTACACCTAAAACTACACCTATCTACTCGCCGGACGGGGATCCGGAGCTTCCCCCCGCCTCACAACGCCGCAACGGCGCCGGAGGCGGAGGGAAGCGGCGGAGACGCCGGCGAAACCTCGGTCGCCTTTCTTTCGCCCTCTCTCAACTGTAGCACGGGATAAGGAAGGAGAGAGCCTTTCCTAAATTACTTCCTAACTTGTACACAGTTAGCATTATTAGTGAGAGAAATATGCTGATGCTGTTACATTAGATGACAGTTTTCTATTGGATGGATAATTTATCTGTAAACATATTTTCCACCATGACACAGGTCAAGACAAACTGCGTAATTTGTTTATTTGAAGATTCTTCTCCAACCGATGACACAAATGGAAGAAGGCAGTTCTTCAGAACTTTGCACTGAACCGATGACACAAATGTAGTGACCACTTAGTGGTTGTCTACTAGAGGCCACTGCAATTAGATCAAGTGTGCCTGCTTTAAGAGAGCTTATTACTAAATCCTTTAGCGACAATCATTCAGTGGGTTCAGTATTGTGTATGACAAATCATTATGGAAATTTCAATCACAAAACACACTTTGCAGATAAGTACCAAAAGTTAGATTCTTCAGTCAGGCATCAACTGGACAGGACAAATGCAAATGCGCTAGGGGTAGCTTTATTTTGCAGCTAGTATAAAACTAGCTGATGCCAAGGCTGCCACTTTGCTGACAGGAAACCTTCTAATGAATCAGCTGACAGGATATCCACATCATACTATAACTATGGTGAGTATTTCAGCACCAACTGTAACTTTATCAAACACAGATAAAGGTTTTGGATTGCTTACTAGAAACTCAAGGTTTAGAGAAAAATATAGAAATCTGGAATCAGGACATAAGTAGCAACAACATACTACAGAGTATGTACCGATCGAGTATGTCCTAGTCTGAGGAGGACTGATCAATTCATGTATTTGAAAGCGATAAACACTTAGGCGGAATGGTAAATGCAATTAATTGGAACAAGACAGCTGATGCAGCATCGATCAACGGCATGAGTAAGAAAGCAAAGAGGTTTCATCTCAAATTCTGAATCAAAGAGAAAGAAAGAAAGAAGATGATGAGGACTACACAAGCTAATCAAGCTAGGGGCTATACTCACTTGATGTTCACGCCGCCGTCGAAGTTGTATGCGCTGACGTTCTTGTGCACCCACTCCCTGGCCGTGTCGTAGTCCGTCATCATGTCGAGCATGTTGTTGGGGATGGCCACCATGACCTCGATGCCGGAGCCGGCGAGCGCGCCGAGCGGCTCGGCGTCGGCGTCGAAGAGCTTCACCTTCTTGATGCCATTGTCCTGCAGCATCCGCACCACGGTGCTCGGCGGCAGCTGGTGCGACGCCATGGTGCCCCAGTTCACCCCGAGCGCTCCGGCCTTTGGAAACCCGACGACGAAGACCAGCAGCGCGACGGCCAACAGCCGGGAGCCCGCCATGATCGAAGCACCGAAGGTAAGCTTTCAGGCCACACACGCACGGACGCAAGGACTTAAGAATGGGAAACACGGTTTCGACCAGCTGGGGCGAGTACGTGTAGAAGGAGGAGACGGGATGCGATTTGGATGATGGGGAGGTCGGAACGATTTGGTTATTCTAGTGCGTTTGCTGCTTTTGTGAGGAGGGACAAGGACGGCCGGTTTTTGGATAGAACTGGCCGGACGTGTGACGACGATGAACCACATAGGTGGACGGTGAAAGGCACAAGTTTCAGCCTTCCCATTTCAATAGCAAACATGGCACGCATTCCGCGAGCAACACCGCGAATTAACACGTAAGTAACACTGTTGCTTTCAGGACGATTTAAGGGCAAAGCTGGATATCATCGAACAGGGCTAAAGGAAAAGCTAAGAGATCAGAATAATGGAGCCGTTAATTGAGGGCACGGTGAGATCCGAGGTAACTAAAACTAGCTCAACCTGACGGATTTAGACATAGTGTTTATATTCTCCAAGTACATATAGATGTGGCTCGAGACCAAAATGGATTATGGAACATATTAAGCGTATATTTGGTCCTTTTCTTCAGAGGGAGTACTGTTGGAGTTGATCTCCGATTTAAACAAACCGAGAGAAAACGTAGGGGAGCTTGACTCCCACAACACGCACCATGATCGGGGGGTGCTGACCAACTATTGGACTCGGTCCCGGCTCCCAGGCGCTTAACATATATAAGAAAAGGACTCCTTGTGTGTTATCCAACGATAGACACGTTAAGGTCCTCACCCCAAAGAAACTACCGATTCTAAAGTAGCGCTTAAGGGAGCCGAAGACCGATCTCCACTGTCAGCCAGCAGGAGGGGGTTGTGCTGACGGCGTCCATGGACTCCTCCACGACTTCGGCGCTCCGGCGACGACTACCTCGACATCTTCAACGCCAACTACTGCCTGCATCAAGCAGGCAATACCATCTACTTCAAACACCCGTAATTGCATCCCCTAATACCTCGGTTAAGATGCTATTAGGTGTTGTATTTGTAATAAGTTTAAGTTCCTGTCCTCCCTAACGAGGAATAAGTTGTAACATTGGTATCAGAGCACGATTAGCTCGTCTTGTTTTAGATCAACTCAAGTTTGATGTTTATTATTGATGCTCATAAAAATGTTGTCCTTGTTTCAACAATGGAGCACGACACGGGGTTCATTCATTTGAACAATGGGGCTGATTTTCAAAAATGGAAGAAAAGGATTCTCTTGATGATAGAGATTTTTGACTTTCAGCATGCACTATACGAAGAGGCTCCGAGAGTTCCGATTGTGAATTCTGCTGAGGAGATGGAAAAGTATGACCAAAAGGCAGTTGAGTGGGAGAAGTCGAACCATATTTCACTCCTTATGTTGAAGCATACCATCTCCTCTGAGATAAAGAGTGCAATTCCCGACTCAGTATATGCCAAAGAGTATTTGGCCTCTATTGAGGAACATTTTGAAGATGTTCTACCCATTGAAAAGGGGTTTTGCTACGCGGACAATAAAGAATAAAGCATTAGAAGACATTTGTTTATTCATATGAACGTTTTGTTCTTTGTAATGCAAGCTTTTGATGTTGGTCTTACCATGTGGTGAGAATATGTATGTCCTCTATGAATGAATTGTTTGTAATAATGATATGTGCCATGGCACTCTTAAGATGAAAGTGAATAATGAGACCTCGTCGAAATTGTGGTTCTATTTACCACATTTCGAGGGGGAGAATGGAATGTCTCATTGAATATGGGATATAGTGAATGTTTTAATTCTCCGAGTAGGATGGAACCAACGAGAAGTCTTACTTTGGAGAATGAATGATTATACTGAATGAAAATTCACATGAATGTTTTGAATCCTTTTATCGAGTTAATGTGAATGTATTCCCTTGTGAGAATTATGAAGCAGACATGAATGTTAAAGTGACAAGCCTACTAATGTAATGTTGATGTGGCTCATGGTTATATTTCTGACCAACGTCGTTTATAAACATTTGTCACACACTTCACTCAAGTGGCAAGTTTGTCAGTATCATGTGGCTCATGGTTATATTCCTGACCAACGTCGTTTTATGATCATGTGTCACAGTCATGAAGTTCTTTTCCATCTTCTTCACAACGGTGTTGTGGTTTTGAACTAAAGTGATTGTTATCGAGATTTTGGATGTATTTTTCATCTTCTATACAAAGTGATCATCAGGGAACTGAAGCATATGACCATGAATCTTAAGGATAGCTCCATTAGATCTTTGTTCATAGGCATCAGGTAAGTTGAGAAGAAATACATAATGCAACACTTGGTGTTGATGATCAACAATTTCCTTGTGATTAATAATGTGTGTATTAATGATCATCTTAGAGGCTTTTGGCTCTAATGATGTATTGGACCCAATAGAGTTTCCTCAGTGAGTTGTTATGATGCTTGTATTATTATTATAACACGTTCTTGTGTTGACTAAGTTAAAAATGTATGTATGACTCAACCGTAAAGTTTTTTCAATGTTAACATAAGGTATGTTGCTTAAAGAATTTCAATTATGAAATAAGACAAGCGTTATGACACTCATACCATAAGGCGAGGGGGAGTAAGTTTACTACCTTATGAAGATGGAATATTTTTGGTTGGCCAAGAAATTTCTATCTTCTATTTAAGACACAAAGAATCTTGGTGATGCCTCATACTTTGTTTGTACTGAGTTTCGCCAAGATATAGTTCCAAAAGGCGTATAAGTTCTATTATGATGAGATACGTCGATAGAGTACGAAGAAAATATTATGTATCAGTACTCTGTCACACCTGCTAATAAAGTTAAGGGCAATAAAGGTGGACACTAAAGTGTTCAAGGAACCATTATGACCTGATCAGATAATGTCGGTTCCTTATGCTTCGGCTATCAGAAACAACATAAGTATTCAAGTATGAACGCGCCCTAATTTTGATCGGGACAATTGGCAAATATACAAGAAAGTCCAGAAGTGGACCACTGAAAAGGCCGCCAAAAGTCTTGCATATATGCAAGGCAATGAAGTTTACATGCTGACTAATAAGTCTCATAACCTCCATATCGTGGGTTATTCAGATATTGTTTCCTCGAGATGTGTGGATATTAAAGTTTCCACGTTAAGTTACATCCACACCCTCGCATATGGAGCTATATCGTGGAAAAGCTCCAGAATGATTTTAATGTCATCAATTATGATGCAATTTATCATGAAGCATGTTAAGAGGCTAAAGGGCAGGTTATATGTCAAGAAGTTTTATCCCGAAATTATGGTGGTAGACAACATTTCTAAACCACCTACTGCAATATGAAGAAGTAGTTTTCTATGCGAGTAAGAACAAGTCAAATGGTGTTGCCAAAACCATTGACAATATGTTTAGTGTTGTGAAAGATAGAAACCAGAATCAAGCTATTGATGTTAAGCATATAAATAAGATTTATATGTTTTTACGGATCCGTTACTGAAGGCTTACCACCCAATTTTAAGATTAAGTTGTTGGCATGGGTTGCTGGAAAGCCTTTTGATTCTGGAATAAGGACCGTCAAATAATCCAACTCCCATAAAGTAATATGTTTTCCATTTCAAGATAGAATGATGCACTATAAGTATTGAGGTTTAGTGACATTTCATGGATCACTATAACACCTTACTTTGATCTGTTATTTCTATTGCGAGTGGGCGTATGATGTTTGTTTACCTTACGATCAAGGGAGAGAATGTTGGAGTTGATCTCCGGTTCAAACAAACCGAGAGAAAACGTAGGGGAGCTTGACTCCCACAACATGCACCGTGATCGGGGGTGCTATCCAACTATTGGACTCGGTGCCGGCTCCCAGGCGCTTAACATTACCTAAGTATATTAAAGACAAGAGAAATCGAGCCCTGAGAGCGCTCCAGCGCTTCCGCGCACTGTTTTACTGTGCTCCGCTACAGTGTAACAGTGTCACGGAAGGACCTAATTGTAATTAGTCAAAAACTCAGGGATTTAACTGAAATAAAACTTTACATAAACCCCCCCCGCAAAGTACTAAATTGTAATTTTTACAAACTCTAGGAACTTTTGTGTAAAACGGTCACAAAGCTTCCCCTTCCTTTCCTCCTTCTCCCGCGCGGCCGAAGGTCGCCGCCTCCGCCGACGATCACCGCCGCTGCTCCGCTGCTCCCCATCCAGATCGAAGGTCACGGAAAGGTTCGCCGTCGTCTCCCCTTCATCTTCACCGAGCGCCGCCTGCAGGGACGCCACGTCCGCGCCGGAATCATCCGCGCCGCACTCGGCACCCGCGGCCACGTCCACACGTCGCCGGCGATGTTCCGGCGACCTAGAAGCGGCGGCGCCACCACTCCTAGGTAGCCCGCGTCGAAGCACATCCACCGCGTCCAGTCGCAGGCCCTAGCTTGCTGTGATTCGACGCCGGCGTCGAAGTCGCCGCCGCGGCAGCTCCGCCACTGGTGACGTCATCATGACATCACAGTGGGCCTGGGCTGCCAAGACGGGCTGCTTGCTGGGCTGGGCTACCTACTGGGCGCCTGGCTCGGCCTTTTTTTTCATCTCTTTTTCTGTTTTGTTTTCCTATTTTCCAAATTTTTTGAAACTTTTCAAATACCGCTCCAAGTCAATTCATCTCAATTTCCAAACAAAAATGTAAGAAATCAAAATAAACATTTCAAATAATTTGGAACCTTTAAAAAATTTAATAAAATATGGATTTAATAATTTCCTTCCAAACTCTAATAAATTGCAGAAAAAAATGCTCGGCATTTTTTCCCTCTCTTTTCCTGTTTTGTTTTTCTATTTTCCAAAACTTTTGAAACTTTTCAGATACCGCTCCAAGTCAATTCATCTCAATTACCAAACAAAAATGCAAAAAATCAAAATAAACATTTCAAATAATTTGGAACCTTTCCAAAATTTAATAAAATATGGATTTAATAATTTCCTTCCAAACTCAAATAAATTCAAGAAAAAAACAATATGAATAATATAATTCAATGTGAAAAAACCCAACAATATAATTTGATACAAAACATCTTATTTAAATATAGTTTGGTAAATTATTTAAATACAATTACCCACATATATCGTGAGCTTTAAAAAAAAACTCCAAGTCAATTCATCTCAATTTTCAAACAAAAATGTAAAAAAATCAAAATAAACATTTCAAATAATTTGGAACCTTTCCAAAATTTAATAAAATATGGATTTAATAATTTCCTTCGAAACTCAAATAAATTGCAGAAAAAATGCTCCCTCTCTTTTCCTGTTTTGTTTTTCTATTTTCCAAAACTTTTGAAACTTTTCAGATACCGCTCCAAGTCAATTCATCTCAATTACAAAACAAAAATGCAAAAAATCAAAATAAACATTTCAAATTATTTGGAACCTTTCCAAAATTTAATAAAATATGGATTTAATAATTTCCTTCCAAACTCAAATAAATTCCAGAAAAAACAATATGAATAATATAATTCAATGTGAAAAAAACCCAACAATATAATTTGATACAAAACATCTTATTTAAATATAGTTTGGTAAATTATTTAAATACAATTACCCACATATATCATGAGCTTTAAAAAACTCCAAATCAATTCATCTAAATTTCCAAAGAAAAATGTAAAAAATCAAAATAAACATTTCAAATAATTTGGAACCTTTCCAAAATTTAATGAAATATGGATTTAATAATTTGCTTCCAAACTCAAATAAATTCCAAAAAAAACAATATGAATAATATAATTCCATGTGAAAAAACCCAACAAGATAATTTGATACAAAACACATTATTTAAATAGAGTTTGATAAATTATTTAAATACAATTACCCACATATATCATGAGCTTTAAAAAAACAAAATACTGAGAAATAACTATTTCAAACTTATTTTCCAAATAAATATAACTGAATCAGGGGTAAAAAAATTGAACTTGCTTTAAATAATATAAAACACTTCGCAAACATTGTTTTATAGTTTAAAACAATTTCAAAAACTACTAAGTGTTGTAACTACAAGTGTGAATACTGACAAACAGTTGTTTTAAAGTTACTTTCCAATTAAACATAATCGATACCTAATATATGACGGTAAATTGATTAGATGCTCGAAAAAATACATTTCATCTAATTACGAAGTCAACTTGAACATTTCGATTTAATAATTATTTAGATGAAACCCAAATGAACTAATTCTAATTATGAAACTCAATACAATAAATGTGCATTTCCACTTATTACAGACATAAATTAAAAATAAGCGAAAAAAAGAATTTCAACATCTCAAATCGCTATATATTTGAGGATAAATACACTAAAAAATAATATTATATACTCTTTGTTTCTGTTTATTTCGCAAAGATTCATATTTTTATGTTCTACACTTCTACTCCTTACAAATTAAATACATTTTTGTTTTTGCATATTGATTTGCTTACAACATAATTTAACTTCTACCACAAATATCACAACTCTTTTTCACTAAAGGCACGGCGTGACGACGCGCCACATTTACCTAGTATATAAGAAAAGGCCCCCTTGTGTGTTATCCAACGATTGACATGTTAAAGTCTTCACCCCAAAGAAACTACCGATCCTAAAGTAGCGCCTAAGGGAGCCGAAGACCGATCTCCACTGTCAGCCACCAAAAGGGTTGTGCTGACGGCGTCCATGGACTCCTCCACGACTACGGCGCTCCGGCAACGACTACCTCGACATCTTCAACGCCAACTACTGCCTGCATCAAGCAGGCAATACCATCTACGTCAAACACCCGTAAGTGCATGCCCTAATACCTCGGTTAAGATGCTATTAGGTGTTCTATTTTTTTAGATACAAGGCACAAGTGCCCAGCCTTAAATTAATAAGACCACAAAGTTCACACATCGTTGATTACATGCTGCGGCATACAACTTAGCCATAAGAGACGACAGTACAAGGGCAACTGCAAATAAGACATAGGGCTGACAGGGGAGCCACCCCAGCAACAGTAAAGACGTCACACACTCCGGCTACTCGGACTCCTTCTCGGGCGATTTGCTATATACAACAGCTTTAACTTGCCGACCAGCGTCGCGAGCCTTGGCCGATCCTTGTCCTTGGCATTTAGACACCACAACTGCAAAAAGATAAGAGTTTTGTAGATCACATCAGCAGGGTGTTTAATAATCCTGCGCTCAATGGAGAGCTTATTGCGAATGTTCCAAAGTGCCCAAGATTGCGCAACAAAAAGGGACCACACCACCCTACGCGTTTGACCCGACAAACCACTAAGGATGGCGAAAAATTGCGCAAAATTAGCCGGACACCAGCGATTCCCAAGAAGTTGGCGCAACACACTCCACGAAAACTTTGCTAAGGAACACAAAAAGAACATATGTGACGCGTCCTCCGCCGCGCCACAGAGAGCGCAGAACCCGTCCGAAGGCCCCTGCCTCGAAGCGAGAACTTGACCCGAAGGTAGCTTGTCTAGAATCAACTGCCAAGAAAAAATCTTAATTTTCAGCGGAAGCTTCGCCGCCCACACATCACGAAGTAAGCCACGGAAGCCCCTTGGGCCAGTTTCGCATACATTGAGGCTACCGTGAAATGGCCCGACTCCTCCAAAGACCAGGAGACCGAGTCCAACCCCTCCGAAAGGTGAATCTGGTCAATCAACTGTAACAAATCGTCCAATTGAGCTCTACCCGCCTCAGATAAAGAGCGGCGAAGACGAATGGAGTTACTGACCACCGAGGCCACCGAAATCTGATGGTTATCGCAGACCGCAAAGACGAGAGGGAACCTGTCTTTGAGTTTGCCGGCCCCATGCCAACAATCGGTCCAAAATAGGGTACGCTGCCCGTTGCGCACCGCATGGCGAGCACCTAACTTGAAGAGGTGCTTGATTTTTCCCAGACTCCTCCAAAACTGCGAGCCACCCCGCTCGAGCTTGCGAAGATGTCGTTGTTAACCAAGTACTTGGCCCTAATTAACCTGGCCCACAAACTGTCCTCATCCTGGTAGAGTTTCCAGATCCATTTTAGCATCAAAGCTTTGTTCATGAGTTTGGAATTGACAATCCCTAAGCCTCTGAACTCCTTCGGATGACACACTGCCGGCCAATTGAGCAGGTAGTATTTCCTTTTGGGGCCCAAACCTTCCCAATAGAACCGAGCCCTATGAGTCGAGTTTTGCATGCACACCATCTTGCAGAAGGAAGAGCCCCATCGCAAACATTGGGAGGTTGGCAAGACACGAGTTGGAGAGGATGAGCCTCCCCCCGGAGGACAAGAACCTCCCTACCCAGGGCTCCACTCTGGCCGCTAATTTCAGCACCAAAAAGTTCCATTGGTCAATAGTAAGTTTTCTGTCAGCCACCGGAAGACGGGAACGAGCCCAATTTACAATTAAGCATATCCGCCACCCTTTGGCGGTGCTCACGCGGTTTACCCATTACTGTGACCTCACTCTTGTGATAGTTGATTCTCAACCCGGACATTTCTTCAAAACACATCAGAAGGAATTTCAGATTAGCGATCCCCAGATCGTTATCTTGAATCAGAATCAGCGTGTCGTCGGCATATTGAAGGTGAGATACTCCCCCGGAATAAGGTGCGGCACAACCCCCTGGATGTGACCGGTTGCAGAGGCCGCTGAGAGCATTGCCGACAGTGCCTCCGCAACAAAGTTGAAAAGGAGGGGAGACAACGGGTCGCCTTGGCGCACCCCTCTCTTGTTGCGGAAAAAAGGGCCCATCTCACTGTTGATCGAAATGGCAGTCTGACCCCCTGGACCAGCTGCATGAGTCTGTGAATAACGCCTACATCGAACCCCTTCCGACGCAGGACTTCCGTGAGAAAGTCCCAGTTTACCCTATCATAGGCCTTTTCAAAGTCGATTTTAAACAGAATACCACCTAGCTTCTTCTGTTTCAATTCATGAACAATTTCTTGCAAAGCCAAAGCGCCATCAAGAATGAAGCGGCCCTTAATAAAGGCAGTCTGGTTGGGGCTAATAATCCTATTGGCAATAGGGTCTAGGCGCGTTGCAAAGGCCTTGGAAACAATTTTGAAGATGACGTTGATTAAAGCAATCAGACGGAACTGTGAGATCTGGTCAGTCCCCTGAACCTTAGGAATCAGAGACAACACCCCGAAGTTTAATCTGGCAATATCAATCCTGCCCAGAATGAAGTCATTGAGAATGTGAAGGACCCAATGTTTCACCAAACCCCAGCAGCGCTTGAAGAACAGAACCGGGAACCCATCCGGTCCTGGCGCCGTATCTGACTTCATGACATAACTAAGGCTTCCAACTCTGCTTGTGAATAAGTTAGTGCTAGGCTCAAATTTTCTGCAGGCGAGACACACCTATCCCCACCCCAAGTGTTCGAGGCGAGGCCGCAAGACCGAGGGCCTCTGAGCCCATCAGTGCTCTGTAAAAGTTGTATATGTGATCTTGAAGGACCAACTTGTTCGAAATTGGGCCGTCAGGGGTAGAGAGGGACGTGATTAAACATTTGCGACGTCGCCCGTTGGCAATCGCGTGGAAATAACCCGTGTTGGCATCCCCCGGAGTGCCCACCGAACTCTACCTCTCTGCCTCCAATATTCTTCTTCCATCTTCAAGATGTCAAGCAGTTGCTCTTCAAGGTGAAGACGGAAAGCCCAATCTTCCTCATCCAACCCATCCGAGTCTGCACGCAGGTCAAGGTTTTTAATCTGCAAAAGGATGGAGTCCTTCAACGCCTTGGCACCCTTGCCTAGGTTACGACTCCACCCCCGAAGGAACTGGCGCAGGCTGGAGCTCATAAAACTCCACCAGTCAACAATATCTCTACCACCACCACCGACGCCAAGTGGTTCCATTTGCTTAGCAAAATGGAGTTGAAGTTTTCCAATTCAAAACAGCCTGTTTCGAAGAAAAATCTATTGCTACGGACCAGGGAGCCCTCTCCCGAGTCAAAGATTAGTGGAGTATGGTCAGAGCCCAGGCTTGTTTCGGCCACATGAGAGCACGTCGGAAAACGGACGTCAATCTCAGGCGAGATGAAAACTCTGTCAAGGACGCATCAGACCGGATTTAATTGTTTAATGGACCAGGTGTACCGCGCACCCGTGCGCGGAAGTTCTTTAAGCGCCCACACCCAATGTGAGCATTGAACAAGTCAATACGGGCCCAGTTCACCCTATCATTATTCTTATCATCCACCGATCGGATCAGGTTGAAATCACCGCCCATGAGAATGGGGTGAGAGCATCTGGCAATCTTGGAAGACAGTTCGTCTAGAAAGGAGCTTGATCTGGCATGATCCGCTGGACCATAAACCCCAATTATGTCCATGATCATACCAGATGGTCTGTGTAAGGCTGACACGCAGATGAAGCTCTGACCTTTCTCACAAGACCCTACCTCAAAGAGGTTGTCCCTAATGCCCAGCAGAATGCCCCCTGAATGACCATTCGCCGGTAACCAGCTCCAAAAGAACTTTTCCCCTATCTCAAGGCTCTGAAGCTCGTTATCAGTGAAGTCTTGTTTAATCGTCTCTAGGAGAATGACAACGTCGATGTGATGCTTGCGGAGATAGTCTTTAAGAAGGGTTCGGCGTCCCCGAACCCCGAACCCTCTAATGTTTCAGAAAAAAACACGCATTAGGAAACCACTCCCTTAGCCCGTGCTAGGCGGGTTAGCATGCGTCGTTCCACTGGCGCCGAGGTCTTGACTGCCCTCTTTCTAGATTTCTTCACTGGAGGCTTCACGACCTCCCCTGAGGCCGTGAAGGCAAAGTTCTCACCAGGCCCTCCTGGTGATAGGACATTTTTGTCCGCGCTGGCGACAGCACTGGACCCTGGTTCCCCTTGAACCAAAGTCTGCGCTTCTTCCTGTGGAATCTTCTCCCTCTCTTTCTGTTCTTTGTCCCTCCTCTCTTTTTCTTTCTTTTCTAACTCTAGTTGAGCAGCTTTCAAGGTCAGCTCAGCCTGGACCAATTCTCTTGCTTGAATCATCGAAACCACCTGTTCGGGAGCCCCGCCTGTTGGATCTAAAACAACGCAACTATCCCTAGCCACTTGCAGAAAATCAAGAACAGACGGTCTTGGAGAATAGCAAACTTAGAGATGGTGGGTTACCTGGATTGTTTTTCTTCTGAGTGCGAAGCAGCGCACGGGCGAGAACCGGCCCCTCCGTCTCGCCTTTGCCCCACTCGCTCTTCCTGGTCACCACTACCGAAGCAGGCCGGCTGCGGGGAGCCCGAGCAACCGGGGCAGAGAAGGCCCTGGCCGACGCGTCCAGAGCGAGCCCCGCATCCCACGCGGCCTCCGTCTTCGAGTCCCCGACCCCTCCTCCAGCAGAGCCAGCTTCCTAGCTGGCCTATCCTGGTTGCTCTTGCTCCTTAGCTCGGCAGCCTGCAGAGAGTCCACTTCCAGTTGCTTGACAGGGGTTACGAGCTGTTGCTCCACTGTTGCGCCGCCTTCCGAGGCCGCCGGATGCCCACTGGCTAAGGAAAAGGAGGTAGCAAGCAATTGGTTCTTCATTTCCACTGCTGGCATCTTCAAAGAAGCACCGAGAGGCGGGAGGAACGAGCCATACTGAGAAATCACAATAGGTTGTTCCTTAGGAGGGGCAGAGACAGCTGCCTGGTGTTGGCCTCCCCCTTTCCCAGAATTGTTCACCGGCGATCTGCTCTTGCTTGTCCTGGCTTTCTTGGGGTTGCGGTCCTCCCATTCTTCCTCATCAGAAGTCAGGTCGCTAGAACAGTCCTTGTCTTTATCATGATCCTTGTCGTGCTTCTTGAAAGAAGGAGGAGAGGGTGGCGCCGGGCCCTTCCCGTTGCCACCAATCTCACGCTCAACACGAACCTTATACCCTTTAAGGTTAACGAACAAAGTGATGTGACTCTGTAGTTGAACCAGAGTCCAGCACGTGAAGCGCATGCGGACAGGCCCCTCCTTGGGTTGCAGCGATGCGATGTCCACTTCCAGAGGTCTTCCCAGTTCCAGGGTACCCGCCAGCAGCCGAGATTCCACCCGCCACGCCGTCGGGACACCATGCAAGTTGATCCAAGTCACCGTCAGCGATTCGTCGTGCAGTGGTTCCACACAAGTTTCCGTGACCACCGCCCTGCATTCAGAGGTCTGGAGGCAGAGCCCGCCCCCACGGGTTGCCATCCGCAGCAGCTCCTTCGAGGGGAACACCAACGAGAAAGTGTTCTCAGATAGTTGCTTCACTTGCCAGTCCCAGTTTTCTTGAACCAAATCTTTGAACTCGTCTTCCACCATCAGGTCTGAGAGGCTAATGGATTCAATCTTTACTGTTGCCTCGTTACGGGGGTTCCTCTCCGGCTCCGCTTTATCTTCATCAATGAAAACAAACCCTCGCCTTCAATGCCAAAACCCGCCCACCCCGGGGCCGAAGGCGCAGTGCAAAGCTTCGCAGGGTGACCCACCTTCTTACATTTGGAGCAGAACGGCTTCTCGGTGCAGTTGGACTGGAGGTGCCCTTGATTTCCAGAATTGTAGCAAGTAACTGAGACAGATCCGCCTTCGACGGGGCCCCACCCGTCGGCGCGTTCTGCGCTGGCCCTGGCTGCGGCTGCGGCGGCGGCGGCCGTGGCCTCTTGTACCCAGCGTCCCGAGGGGGATCCCCACCCCTAGGGCCAAAACACGGCGGGGAGCGGTACCGGTTGTCGGGGCCCCTGCCCATCCGGTTATCCGCCCCGCGCCCCGCATGGTTGCCTCCAAAACGCCCATCATCACGGTGACGGAAGGTGTCACCATCACGCTCGCGCTGCTGCCTTCTGTGCTCATCTTGCTCCCTGTTCAGTTTTGCTCTGAGGTCCTCCGCGTCGTAACGACGGCCCCCGCCGCCGCCACCGACCGGGCCTCCTTGCCCATGGCTGCCACCGTCACCGTTGCTCACGCCCCCGCGCCAACCACTGCTGCTGCCGTTCCAGTCGCGGGCCATCTCCACGAGGAACATAGAGGCGGCGCCCGAGAGAAGCGACGGCGCGACGAAGACTTTGGCTCTGGATTTGTTTCGCTTCACGTCTCTCTTGGTGGCTGGAAACCCTAGAGTGAGATCTAGGGTTCCGGAAGGAAGCCAGACCCAGTTAAGTAGGTGGCGGGGGGAGCCCTTCCCCGTTACCACCGTTCTATTAGAAACCCTGTCCACGTGGCGTGCATCCTGCATTACGCACGGTGGCCCATTGCCCCTTCCAAGGCCCACCAGCTGGACCGAGGACTGGCACCACACATGGGCCACGACCTCCCCAGGGCCACGGCCCACATCTCGGCCCACTGGCACTGTCTGCCTCCCCGAAGCAAACCCTAGCGTCTCTGTCCCTTCCTGCATCCGATCCAATGGCGGCGGCGGCGCAACCACCGGCTCCCCCAGTAGCGGCACCGCCAGCGAGCCCACCAAAATCCTCCCGTCCGCCAGCACCCCTGTGCCAAGCCTCGCACGCTGAGACCCGCCCCCTGGCGAGGACAACGATGGGAACTCAGAGAACGAATCTGGCGACCACACCATCGCAGGCTCCGGCGAAGTAGCGGCCGGCGAGGAAGCTATCGGCGGCGCGAGGTCCCCCTGGACCCCTCCGCCCGACAGATCCCGCAGCAACGGCGGCCAAAACTCTCCCAACGTCACCGCCCCCCGCGGTGCATCACACAGCTCCACTTCGTCGTCGGAGGCCACCAGCTCCTCCACCATGGCACATGTCGGGCCACCCTCGGCCACGGCACGCTCCGCCAGGGCCCGGCGCCCCTTGCGCCGGCTCTGGCAGCGTCCGCCACGGCGAGGTTCGGGCGCCCCGACCCAGTCGCCTCGCGCGTCGCCTGTCGCCACAGGCACCCTTCGCGTGAGACACATCGCGACGGCTCCATTAGGTGTTCTATTTGCAATCAGTTTAAGTTCCTATCCTCCCTAACGAGGTAGTTGTAACAAGTACATCCATATTGTTCTGCTCCGTAGCAACCAGAGCGGGAGTAGTGCTCCGGAACCGGAAGCACGTTACAGCAGGACAGGAGTTTTTTTTTAAATGCAAGCAGGATAGGAGTGAACCATACTTAAACCTAACCACTTTATTGAAAATAACTTTAACCTGAACCTAAGCAAGAAATATCAAATAGCAGTAGATGAATCGTGGCTGGCGACCTAACGACGTGATGACGCTTGTCAGTCAGACGATACATCTGTATATCGTGGCGCGAGAACCATCGATCCCCGGATGAGTTTTTTCGCCTAGTTTGACTGACACGACAGCATGATCACGAACTCGACTCTGCTCCCGAGAGGTCTGGAGAAAACTGGAAAAACGATCGCCAGATGGGAGGCTGCTTCTCTGTTTGTACAAAGAGGAACAGTATGATTAGATAGGAGGTCGCGAGCTGCTCCCATCACGCATGTCGCTGTTACACTGTCCACGGCGTTCGTCAAAAAAGAAGAAAAAAGAACAATCTCTTTTATCCGGCAGAGATTATTCGATGTGAAAGGAAGAAAGAAAAAAGAGGAAAGAAAGAAAAGAGACTCACGGCCGGGAATCAAACGGAACAATTGGCCGTAGCATTTGTTGTTTTCATGACAAGGATAATGGATGCTTGAACCCCATGGACTCGCTGTCTTCGTCTCTTACTCTACACCTCTTTGATTAATACCAATAGCTGATTTATGATGCTGTTTGCAATTTGCTTTGGCCAACCGGCCGGCTTCTGGGCGGGTAGGTCGGCAGCCGTCGCTGTCTACACGAATGCAAGCTTCCGGTTCTAGAAGACTAGAACGTTTTGTGTTGTTTTTGTCAGAAAGAGCGATAGCTTTTGAAAACCTATTGCAGAAAACCACAAGGCTGAGGTTATTTTATTGACACATGTGTACCTCTATATGCGTACAAGAAACAACATATATCACACACGAGATCTTGCACCAGTACGCAAAGTTTTAGTTCAGACTTCAGACCATAAGCTAGCAGCTGGTATGTAGGGCCACTTCTTTTGGGCTTCTGCTTATGCAGAAGCCTGCTTCTGAATTTTGGTGGGGAGAAACTGTTGTGGGTAGAAGCTACTAAAAACTGTCTGGAGACTTCTTTTAGTCTTCTGAAGATTTGGATTATTTGCTATGTTTAGTTGTGAGATGTCTAGAATGCCCCTAGATTTGATATGTGTACTTAATAAAGTGATATTTCACCTTATTTGTTTTGTTGAGTCTGAAAAATGAGCAAAAACTAGAATCAAAATAATATGAAATAAAAAATATGTGTTTTAAAGGTTAACATGAATACAAGCCACAAGCAGAAAACACATATCAAACTCATCATCATCTGCAATTGGACAAAAATAAAGAATCAAACATTCATAAGAATGGGCTCATAACAAATAACATGGGTTCATGACAAATACAATCTGAAGTTTGCTACACATCCAGCACTACTAGCATCATCAACTAACATAACTGGAATTTACTTGTATTATCAGCATCATCTATTAACAAAATCTGAAGTTTGCTACACATCCAGCACTACTAGCACAACCGGTACAGCAAAATATTACTCAAAATCTGGCAATACTACTTGGAGCTGGCGCAGAAGGATGGCGCCGGTTCGTTGTGGAGGACGAGCTCGAGCTCGAGGTCGACGAAGAGCTGCTCCTAGGCTCCGGCGACGGTGCTACGGGAGGACCGGGTGGTGGCGACGGACATCACTTCTCTCCGCGGCGACGGGTGACCTTCAGGGATTCGGTCCGGAGCAGCTGGATTTGGGCCGGAGCAGATAGATCTGGTGGCGGCGGGGGTGGGCGAGCTGGGGTGGCGGTGGCGGTGGCGGGCTGGGCAACCGGTGGCGAGGTGGGGGTCGGGGTCGTGTGCTGGGGAGGGAGGTCGAGTGAGCGAGAGGATTTTTCTTATCTTTTCCGTCCGTGTGGGGCTGGGGGTGCTGGTTGACCACGGGGTCGGGCAGAACGAGGGTGGCAGTTTGGGGGTAGTTTGGCAGAACGACATGTCCAATTTTCTGTATCCCTTCGCTACCGCAGTTCAAAAGCTCGGGAAACGCCTCCCTCCCAGTTTCTGCGAACGTGAAGGAACCTTGCTTCTCGGTGGGAATAAGCGAGGCAGAAGGCAGATACTTCTTTTGGGTTTCTGCTTCCCTGGACCTGGAAGCCACTCTAGAAGCCCAAAATAAGTGGCCCGTAGTCTGTATGTGTACATCCAGCTTACCAAACGCGTTTTGATCTTGGGTTTTCTAAGAAGGATCCGGATCGGATCTAAGGACAAAGCATATGTAACATAAAAATGCATCGAAAATTTTGGACCACCTAGCGAGTACTACCGCCGTTAGAGCGAGCCGGCGACGCTCTGGTTTCACCGCTCCACTACGGGAGTTGGCCTGACATTGTTGACGACATTCAGAATTTTTGTGTGCACGTGCCCCTAAGGACCATCGCGCTAGAGCAAAGTCGTTGATATTGAACATTTAATATTATCTGAATGTTCTAACACCATCTGTAACACAAGTAGATTAATCAACATCCACCACTTCATTGGAGCAACGACCAGACAATTCCCCACCTTCTCACCACCACCAACGAGATTGCCGCCAACGTGTTGGATAAGGCAGCGGGTATACCTTATTCTTGTCCTGCATAGTGCCTCAATAGCTACCATAACACCATTGCCGCTTGTCAAAAATCTTGTTAGGGTTCTTATTGTAGCGCTCAGCGCATGTCCGAGGTCGCCACACCCTCCCATCACCGGAGAGGTAAACAGAGGAGGCGGGACCCGTCGATTCTGGAGGTGAAACAAAAAATGAGGTAAACAGTCATATGTTTAAGAAAAGCTAGCACTTGGCCTAAGGTGAAACCAAAACTGAACCATTTTGGTCCATTACTACTACACCACAAATGCCCGTGTTGGACTGAGATAAAGAGCATGCATCTACGTTCATTTGTTTTTGAACGAGAGGAGTACAAACCTGCGTATAACCAAAGGATACAAACAGAAAGAACAAACGCAGATTCATACAAGAAGTACTCAGCTGAAAGCACTACAGCAGCGAAGAACTGCTGAACCACCAGAGCTCCTCCACGCCGACGAACGCCGGAGAAGAAGAGAGCAAACCTCCTGCCGCTTGGAAGAGGGAGGACCTCCAACGTTGAAGAAGACCGCATGATCCACTCGCCGCAAGCGACGAGATCTTGACGATGAACATGCACGGCCAAGCCGCCCCCACGACCAGCTCCAGCATCACCTGCCGCCGGGGCGGCAAAGCCGTGCCAGAACCACCACCACCGTGCCATCCTACCCAGCGCCAGAGCCGAGCACCAAACCTCTCCGCTCCGAAACTCCACCTCCAGGTAGCACCTCCCCTCCCCTCGCCGCACGGCCGGCCGGCCAGGGGAGCCAGGGACACACGCCAGCAGCACCTGCTCCAGAACCACCCCCAGAAACTCCACGATGAGGCCGGAGCCCACCCCACCGCCGCGGAGCCAGAGACAAGGGACAAAACACCAAACCGAGGTCGTCACCACCGCCGCCACGACCTCGGGGGGAGCAAGAACTCCACAGATCCAAGGATCTAGGAGCACCAAAAGCTGCAAGCGCCACGCCGTAGTCCCGAAGAACGCCGGCGTAGAGGGGACGACGCTGCAACAACTTTATTCTCTCCGACGCCGCCTCCACCCCCACAGCGCCGCCAGCAGAAACCCTAACCCTACTATGTACACATCTACGTTCAATTTATCCCCACCTATATCCGGTTTCTTCAATGCAATAACATGGTTTTCTTTACTTTTTGTGTATATCCCTTCACAGGTGTAGGTATTAGTGCTTTACCTTTCCGGTCATGAAATCTCAGCGACAGGGTATGATTTTTTTTCCATGTTTGCTAATTCTGAGTCGCCTGAAAATTAATTAAATCTTAGTGAACTCGGTTGCCGTCACATGTTGACTAAATACGGATTAAATGAGTGAATATACACACCTAAAATGTATTCAGATACATGTTGATACATGTGAATATGAAAAAGGCTAAAACTTTTATGTTTAGAAATGGAGGGAGTAGTTATTAAGATCCGTGCGGGAAGATATGGTTTTCTCTTTAGGGACCGTCGTAGTACATGGGTACATCGATGTGTGGTTGGGCCTTTTGTTTTGTTTCTATCCACCTGGGGCTTGTTAGAGCATCTCTAGTGGCATGTGTATCCGGCCGTGTAAACGAAATATATACGTTTGAGGCCTAAATTTGTTCTCCAGTGGAACGTGTATCCGGTCGTGGAAGCTATCCACGTCTATCCACGACGCTACTGGACGTGGAAGTAAACACGCCTCGTCCACGCTCGTGAAAGACGCAAGCGAGGAAACTGCTCTTCTCCCGCTCTGCTCCCGCCTCCGTCCGCGGCCCTGTGCGGCGGCGGCGGCCTGGAGGGCGGCGGCGGCGGCCTGGAGGGGACGGGCTGGGGGGCGGCGGCCTGGAGGGAGACGGGGTGGGGGACGGCGGCCTAGAGTGCGGCGCGATGGAGGAGGGAGATGGGGACGACGCAACGGAGGAGGGAGATGGGGGCGGCGGCCTGGAGCCCGGTCTGCCTCGATTTGGTGTTGCCCATCGATGGTAGCTGGGATTTGGTGCTGCCCATCGATGGTAGCCTCGATGGTGCTGGGATTTGGTGCTGAACTTCGGTGTAGACCGCTAGTTTGACATATAGACTGCTACCAAATTCTTATTGATTTGCTAACATATTTGTTGTTTCCTGTGTGTATTCGTTGATTGTTTGCAGATGGATGGTGATGAAAGCTTCTTGGACACCATGGGTTTTGGTTACACACAAACACAACCAGAAAGTCCAATTGGAGAGCAACCAACCCCATCAACTCAGCATCAAGCAACACCATCAACGCAACAACGTTCTGCAATAACAGAGAAAGGAAAATCCAACAAAGGAAAAAATTGGTCTAGTGATGAGGACAAGGTTCTGATAGCAGCATGGGCAAATACAAGTTTGGATATTGTCGGGACAGATTAAAACCGAGATGCTTATTGGGCTAGAATTTCAGAGTACTACAACGCACACAAGGAATCATCATGGCCAGAGCGTAATGCTAATGCAATCAATTGCCGTTACACATTGATTAACAGAGAGACCTCTAAATTTTGTGGTTGCCTTCAGCAGATTATAAATAGGGAAGAAAGTGGAAGGACTATAGCAGAAAAGGTATGCATCTATCTTCTACTTCTATATGTGTTGTGCAATATTCTATATGTGCTGTGCATATTTTAACAATACATTTGTATGTGCAGACAAACGATGCACACATTATGTTCAAGGAAATTGATCTTAAAAAAAAAAGCCTTTCACATTGATGCATTGCTATGTATGAGTTCATCGTCGCCAGATGAAGATGACGAAGAACTCATGATCATATCCCAAGAGGATGTGTTCATTGTGTCATGTGAGAGACGATAGAGAAATCTGGGAGTGATTACAGAAGTCACAGCTAGAAATGCTGGGAGAGAGGTGGTAGGGGGTGGTTTATATAGACAGAAATATAGCCGTTGAAAATATAGCCGTTGAAAATATGGCTGTTTGAAAAATATAGCAGTTGGGATATACACGTCCTGATTTACACGTTCCACTGAAAAAGTAGGAGGTGTAAATTTAGCAACGTGTATATGGAGGTGTATATGGAGATATACACGTCCAATTTTACACCTTCCACTAGAGATGCTCTTAGGCATGTGAGCTTTTATGGACCCCAGCTCTTTTTCAACATGATTTCCTTTCTAAATTCTCCATGCCCTAAGAAATTCAATGGAAACCAACCTGTTGCAACCCGCGAGCATATTCGCTAGCTTGTCTAATATAGGATATAAGCAGTTTCTAGAACCGCAATGAAAAATATGTAAACTTGATCCGATGGAAAAGTAAAAAATGTAATGTCCTTTTTCTGCAGGAGTATAAATTCAATCTTGAATACAAAATAAAGGAATACATGCAATTGTTTCTCGGTGTTCGATTGGTTTCAACCAAAACCTCAGTTGGCATGATGGTTTTGTACATTGTTTGCGCTTTCTCTATTCCTATCCAGCAAGCCGTGTAAGGAAATGACTCGTTTATAAACTGATCGTTTGGCAAAACTTCATAATAACTTGTTGGGTATAAGTAGCCTAGGTCTTGAACCTTGGAGTCCTTCAAATGATAAGCCATCGCTCTCTTCATTGACATATGCAAAAACACAATCTCCTTAAATGGGTGAAATCCAAGGACCTCCGTGTATCCCAAGTGACAATCGCCAAGAACATCCTCCTTGTCAAGAATATTGCCATTTTCGGAGTCCCACTCATACTTCTCTTCCACTGGCTCTTCCTTTGATGAGTTCAACTCAAATTTCTTTTGTATTAGAAAGTCCAGCATGCCTTCATCACCTTCATTAGGCTCCGTATAATCTTCATCATACCCACCAAAGTTAATATCCTGTAAGACCCATGGGCCAAGAACGGACGATCGTAACCCCGACGTTGCAGTGAAGATATAAGACACTTGCTATGCTTCAAGACCCTGTTCATCTGGCCACTCGGTTCCTCAAGGACCCAAACTTGAAGAGTACACGGTTGAAGAATAGTTGTCAGGTACACCCCGTTTTGTGACCGTCCTAGATGAAGGTTTGGATCGCTCTCTCCAACATTTATTGGCGGTCTAATTAATTCGTACGTACCATCTGACAAGGATATCCTGCAATAACATAATGTCGGCCTCACAATGCACGTATAGTGCTTGGCGCCAATAAACTGCATATCTTTTTCTGCACCACTCCGAGGCTGGCACTCGCATACTAGCGACGGAGCCTACAACATCCCCTTGTCGAATGAAAGTCCTCTCCTCCCAACGGGCTGACCTTAAGGAAAAAACATGTAGAGCAAATCCATATGGTGGCCATTCAGAAACAGAATCCTTTGCTGTCACGGACTGATCGAACGCATCCTGCTCTGTCTTCCAGTTGTTGTTGTTGTAAAGATCTCGCCACCCTCTTCTGTAATAAACAAGACGTGCGATTCTAACCACCTCGTAGTGAGGTGATACCGCGGGATCATACACAAGGTACTCTTCATACTTGAAGTCCTTATGATCTATCTCGTCAAACGACATCGACGGACGCGGCGGCAGGGAGTCCCATTGCCGGGTAGCAGGATTAACCACATGATCTTGAAGTAAGAGCAGACCATTGCAGTGATCCTGGATCTGAGAGGCATGATATCCACTGGAGGATGGCAGGTAGTCGAACCTACCGGAGATTGTAGGACCCGTTGAGGGACGGGATAACAATTCCGGCAGAGGGACGTCGTTGAAATTGATGAAGATGCCGCTGACCTGAAGCGGTAGGAGATCCACGCGCAGCAGGCCGCAGGCGTCGATGATGCCCCGCAGGGCCTTGCAAACGCGGCGGCACGCGGCGAGGCTGCTCGGCGGAACACGGTGTAGCACGTCGGCGAGCACGCCCTCAGGTAGCAGCTGTGTTAGGTCCATCTCCTTGATCCGTTCTCTGTTTGCGACTAGGTCGCTTCCTTCGATGGCCTCGCAGGCTCGTAGTATCTACGTTGGGAACAGGGAAGCAGTCGATTGATCGCCTCCTGCTCTTCGACCTCGAGATGGATACGGTTTTCTTTATCATAGATAGAGATGGATACGTTGGGAACACCGTCGATCGTGCTTCCGTGATTCGTATTTGGGTAGGCCTCCCGCCTCGCTGATTGACCGTGTTACTGCTAAATCCTCTAGTAATCTTATTGAGCAGGTTAAGAGCGAAGCAAAACTATAGAGTATAGCTAGTTCAGGTCGATTCAATCTCTCGGATGAATAGGTGGTTGTAACCTGTTGTTTGTCAGTTTTCTGGTGAGCTTTGCCGAGAAGGTGGTTGTAACCTGTTGTTTGTCAGGTTTGTGGCCCATATTGTGCTGAATCGTGGCTGCAGAAACTGCCTGGAGCTAACCTGTGTTTACTGTGCTGAATCGACCACGACGCGAGGAATCACATAGGTGCGTAGGCGGGTTGCGTCTGAGTTGTAATCACTTCTCTAAATAACTTCTATTCCACTCTTAATGAAAATGACACGCAAGTCTTTTGGGTGTTCTGGAAAAAAATTTGTGCTGAATCGGCGATGCAGCAGAGCAAGTTTGAGCAGGACAAGAACAGGATACAGCAGCGTCGAGCGCATAGGAATTTCAAGCCTTGCTGATGCTCTCTGAATTTCGATGGGGTTCCTCCATGGAGATGCGGCGTTCATTCCACATTATTCAAGGGCAGCCATTCCACATTATTAAAGGGCAGCCACTGCCCAGTGCCGTGGCTAAACATTTTTTTCTTTAATTTTTGAATGCTAGTAGCTAGCAATATGTATACGCAGCATACGAATGATGTTGTATGTGCATACCTGTGTATATGGAACCACCTCAACTGGTTATACTTCTGAAATTGAATGTGATATATGAGTACTATATCTGAATTTCGTATTACAGGTGTGTGCCAATGAGGGCAGTGGCAGAGCTAGGAATTGAACTGAGCCGGGTTGAACAAATAAGATCTTTCCCTTTCCATCTCCCACGCGATATCCATCTTGTGGTTAGCCGGCACGCTCCCGTCCCCCGCGTCGCCCCTCACTGGCGACACGAGGGAACCTCGCCCGCCGCCGCTCCCTCCCCCCACCTCCGAGCTCCCTCCCCGCCGCCACTGCTGCCGACCTCACCGCGGTGGCGGCGGCCCCTGCTCCTCCTAGAAGCGGCGGCATGGGGAGAACTGCGGTGAACGTGAGCGCCTCCCTCAGGCGCGACGTAGTGGCGGCGGCGCTAGCTCCAGCGACGGAAGGTGGCGGCCTCTCTCGGCGCAGAGTCACCTCGCATGGTGGAGCAGCCGGCGTGCCGGCGCGGAGGCGGACGACACCGTGGGCCCGATCTGGGCTGCGCGGGCCGCGCCCATCTCCTGCGCTACGGCGGCCTAGCCACGGTGTGGACTGCTCGACGACGGCAAGGACATCCACTGCGGCGGGGTTGTGGCTAGGTGGCGGCAAGCCTGCTCCCCGGCGTGTCCGACAGCCATTTTTGGGCCTTGTGCAGCTACGGGTGTGGTGGATTGGGCGTGCGGAGTCTCGGATGAAAGTCCTGCACAACTTGCGCTGTGCCGGCGACGACGGCGCCTTCGGGCGTCGTGTTCCTCCATGGAGGCGTCGCTGTGAAACAACGCTGCCCCCCATCCTCGAGGTGTTGTCTCCGGGTGAAAACCATGATCCGGCGTCCCGAATTGGCGATGGCGGCGTCTCGGCGTCGCTTCTTTGTTGAAAGCATCCCATTGGAGACAAGTGCCGTGCTGCACGGTGTTCTTTGGTGCCGCGGCGGTGACTGCTATTGCTCAGATCATGGTCCTCTAGGGCGCTATGTATGCCTTCCCGGCATCTCTAAGTTGGCCCCTCCTCAAGACTAGCCAAGCCATGCCTCTCGCCTGCCGACTCTCTCTGGCATTCAAGGGTGGAGTGTTCGCCGGCGCGATTAGTCTGGATTGTGTGGTTTCTTCGGAGTTGGCTGGTGTAGGTTGAGACGCGGTTTTGATGCCCATGTTGTGCATGGCGAGTTTTTGTGATACGTGCATTTTATATCATCATTTATATAACTTATATTATCATATTAGAATGTTATTGGCATTGTTATATCATTGTTTTTACATGTTTTAGATGATTTATGGGACTTTCATACAAAGTCCCTATTTTTGGTATTTAATTTCCGGGAGGCAGAAAACCTCATTTTTCTTGTTTTTAATGTTTCAGGAGCTACAGGGACCCAAATGGAAAAAGGAAAATTGCACAGTTGGTTTGGAAGTACAGAACTATTTAGTCGAATTAGAAATCTCTTCAATAGTGATTTCGCTTGTTTTCATCGGGAGAACAGCAGTGGGAAGAAGATCGAAGGGAGGAGAGCCACGAGGCCCAAAAGGGGGGGGGGGGGGGGGCACGCGGCTAGATTCTTTGGCCGCGTGGGGCCCACCATATGGAGCCTCGGGCACTTCCTCGCCTGGGGCTTTTTAACGAGGTCTCCATCTCGCCCGAAAAGTAACGCCCTAATTTTTACGAGACTATCTGAGGTCGCGGCGGCGGCGAAACTCCTGATTCCCTCCGAGGAGGATCAGATCCTGCTGCTCCGGAGCTCCGGAGAAGGGGGAAATCATCGTCATCGTCATCACCTCTCCTCCTTGGCGTGGGAGGAGGCCTCTACATCATCACTATCACCAAGACCAGCACCATCTCCATCATCATCTCTGTGATCCACTCCGTCCCCCTCGTAGTTTGAGAGTTGCTATACCCTAGATACTTGTCTTGTGCTACTATTCATGTTTGTGATTGAGTACTTGTCATTATTTGGTGGTGAAGTTATATTTTCAGATTGTGTTGTACCACTTATGCCACTGAATATCAGCATGTTTGCACGTTGTGAGTAGTTCCCGTATGTTCCTGAGGGCATAGGATGAATTGGCAATGATTTATATGTGACATGTGTTGGTATTTTGTCTAGTGTTTATCTTTTTGTGTGATTCTATGATGGTGTTGTGCGAACGTCGACTGCACAACACTTCACCTATATGGGCTCATAGGAGAACACCGTAGTGTAATGGCGTGAGGGAGACTTGGGAGGACACGAAAGACTGAGACCGAATCATTAAGTTACTTTACGGGGTATTAGTATCGGGGACCTAGAGTGTAATGCTATGGTGGGATTTTATATCTTAATAATTCTTGTGCTGTCATTTAATTGGCCACATGATCCATCATAAGGGGTTTAGTCTATTTATTTAGCTGTACCTAATAATAGCTCCGTCCGAAGAAGATTAAAACTAGACAAGATATTCAACGTGTTATTTAATAAATCTATATGCCTAGCAATATCCATGCTTTCCACATATAAGTTACACATCACTTGAGCTTGTCCTCTTACACATAGAGGATTGGGCTTTCTCTCTCTTTGAGAACTTTTACTTGTTACCATTTACCTGCTGCATTGTCACTGTCTTGCAATTATACAATCGAAAATACCAAAAACACTTGCATCTTTTATTGTCTATTTATCATTTCTAATAACCAATACCTTCAGCTCCTCGTGGGTTCGACAACCTTTTCTATTTGAAAGGTACTACAATTGATCTCCTGCACTTGGGAGTCATCAAGATACTTTTCTGGCGCCGTTGCCGGGGAGCGTAGCGCTATTGGTAAGAAGTTTGGTAAGGAAACTTGAAAGGTGAATTTTATTTACTGTTTTATCTCATTGCTACTATGGCATTTATGAATCGTGCTTCCCTGCATCTTGCTTTATATGAAAATGCTTATGCTAATGCTCCTAAAGTGGCTGAAACTACTGTGTCTGAGGTACCTAAAGTGGGATATAAAATTCCCGTTGGTCATGTTAAAAGAGTTATGAAAAATCCATTTGTTGGGGATATACCTACTAGGGGTATCACCAGCATGGATCAATCCGGCTAGTCCAGGGTGGCCCGCAGTGGTGGTGAAGGCTTTGCCTGCCGGGCGACCCAGATAGCTGACGACCAAGGAAGGCGGATGCCGGCAAGGAGGAGGCCCAAGACTGAAGCCCACGAAGCCACCAAGACCAAGAAGGAAGGCGGCATACTTGCCGGCTAGGTTTAGGACTCTGAATGCTTGCCGGATACGTAATCTCCTTGTAACCCTAGGTCCAGCCGCCTATATAAGCTGGACCTCGGGACGCCTTTAGGGCATACTTTGATACACAACCAACTCATTGTAACCTGTACTTCGGCTATTGCCATATAGTGAGTTATAGCAGCACGTAGGGCTCCGCCACCGCCGTGGAGCCTGAAGCTGGGTAAACCGCCGTGTACAATCCCGACCTCGACGACGTCCACCTTCTTGCCCTACGTTCACCCTCGGCTAGCAGGACCCCGTCTCCTATCCAAGATGCCGATACGACGACAGTTGGCGCCCACCGTGGGGCCTAAGGCGTCAGGCGTCACGTTCCAGGCGGGAACCCTTGGCGGCATCGGCGAAACAATCGCCGTCGGCCGCGCTGTTCGCTACGGCGACAACCACTACATCAGCTGCGACGAGTCCTACATCCCCGCAGACGACTACATTGTCGGATGCGGAGTTGTGCCGTTTGGCGGCGTCGATGTGTTCATCGGCTACACTTCTGAGGCGTATGGTTGCCGCGAATTTATTCGCCATCCCACCCGCCCTACAATCAAGACGGATCTGAGTTTGCCTCCCCTGAGGAGTCCGCAGATTCAGATCTACACTTTGTCGGCATGACGGGACTGGGATCAGACTCCCAGCCCAACAGTCAAGATCCCGAATCTATTCTTCCTGCGCTCCAGGATGATGTGATGTCGGATGCCGGATCCAGATCTACCGTTCACGTCAACGTAGATTCTGATTCCGAAGAAGATTCTGCCAGCATGTTTGAGCAACGGGTCAAGCAGTGTTTTGTTACACCTGATCCTCCGCCTTCTGAGGCGGCTACGGGCTCCTCCGTCAACATGCAGCAGGTTTTTGTGGCGGATGTCACCGGTGCAGCCTCAGAGCAGGCGGCGGCAACTGACGCCGCCAACCTGGGGACCCCGGCAACCGATCCACTGTTTCCAGAGCCTCCTGGGGCTCCGAAGAAGAGGATTCTAGAGAAGGGCGAGCCCAGCAAAACAGGGAACATGGCGGCCCTGGCGAAGTTCTGCACACGCCGGTGACCGACAAAACCAACCCGGCTGATTTGGAGAAACTTCGAAACACCTTGGTGGAGCAAACTGAGTACCTCAAAAGCAAGCAAGCAGAGGTCCAGAGCCTCCTCGACGAAGCCAAGGTGGAAAACGCCAAATAACCGCCAAGTTAGACCCCAAGCGCAATCTTTTCACCACCACCCATTGCCCAAGCCGGCAGGACAAGTGGCAGAGAAGAAAAGCAAGAAAGGCAGGGATCATGACAACTTCAAATCCCCTGCCCAAAAGCTTGGTTTCGAGTGGGCTACAGCGCCAGCGTAAGGACAAGAACGGGGACATCCTCGCAACCCCTGTCCTCAACACTGCAGCCGCCTTAGACATCCTCAACAATGATGACTATGACAAGGACGAGAAGATTACTACGCATCGATCCTTGCTCACAAAGCTCTAGAGCAGCAGGCCCGTGCTGATTCTCGCGCCGACATGGCGGACGCAAGGGGAGGAAAGTTGGAATCCAAATCCAACGCTTGCAAAGCTGCGGCCGGTGGCAACCCGAAGATCCGTCCGGCTCCAGTAGCCACGGAAAAGGGAAGGACAAGGACCCGCGCAAGTCACCACCTCCCAAAAGGCAGCGTGACGAGGCGTCCAGAACCGGCAACAGGCGCAAGGCCTCACCTCCCCGCCTAGGCGGGATGAAGGCGGAAGCAGGGGCAGCAAGCAGCCGCCAAGGAGTGGCGGCAATCGACGAAACGCCCCGCCGCCAAGAAGAAGCAGGGACCGCACACAGTCCCCACCACCAGTGCCCAGGCACGAAGGCGGAAGCCGGGGACACAACAACGAGCCTAGGCACAGCCGGGCAGCGCAGGACGAGCCTAACGCCGATAGATCTGGCAAGCAGCTCAGTCCGCAAGACGCAGACATCGTCTCAATGACATCAAGGCTGGAAAGCAAGATGCCTATCTAGGACCTGAGTGCTTTGGCCCAGCCATCCGCAACGTTCAAGTACCCGAGACATGACATCAGTGTCAAAAACTCATCAAAGGTACAATGGAGCGGACAAGCCAAACTCATGGTTGTCGGACTACGCGCTGGCAGTTGAAATTGCCGGAGGCAATGGCCTCGTCGCCGCACGCTTCCTTCCCCTCATGCTGGAGGGGACAGCCCGAAGCTGGATCGAAAACTTGCCGGAGAAAAGCATTCATAGTTGGCATGACATGGAAAAGGTGTTCACACAGCACTTCCAAGGCACGTACAAGCGACCCAATACATACACAGATTTGGTTCGTTGCGTGCAAAAGCCAGATGAAACAGCTACAGCTTCTTGGCAAGGTGGATTCAAACAAAGGCAAGCTGCGAGAACGTAGACGACAATCAAGCAATCCATGCCTTCACCACAGGCCTCCTGAAGGGCTCAAGTCTCAGACATAAGCTCGTACGCATGCAAGTCAAGGATCTCGGAGTCATGCTCGAAGTAGCAGCCATGTACGCACAGGCGGATGATGACGCGCGATGGCGCCAACAGGCGAGCAAGTCACAAACGCAAGGCTCCCCAGGATGACAAAGCCGGACCGTCAAACGAGGTCGCCGCCGCCTTCGAAGGCAAAGGCGGCAACCGCAAGTGGAAAGGAAAGGGTAAAGATGGCGGCTCCAGCAAGCAACGCCTGACATACGATCAGGCGAAAGCCTTGCCCTGCCCAATCCACGCGTCCTTAGGCAAAGTTAACCACACATTAGGGGAATGCCGGTTCATGGAGGACTTCAAGAAGGACCCCGAGGTTGGCTGGAAATCAAAAAAGAGCAAAAAGGCTGAGAAGACAAAGAAGGAAGATGATGATGGGGCAGTTCCATGTCCGAGGATGAGGAACCCAAGCTGGTGCGCAAAGAAAGAAATACCCAAGGTACATGGCCAATTGGTGTGCTTCTGGGCACTCCTTCGGCAAAAGAAGAAAAGGCGGAGATGCGCGAGCTAAACGCCACAGTACCAGACGTTCCCCAGTATCTAGACTGGTCAGAGGAGCCAATAACTTGGGATAGAGATGATCACCCAGATCACGTACCTCACCCCGGCAAATACGCCCTTGTCGTCGACCCAATTGTCGATAACTTCAGGCTCACCAAGGTGTTGATGGATGGCGGCAGCAGCCTCAACATCATCTACGCGGACACACTGAAGCGCATGAACTTGTCGGAAAGCCAGCTTGACTACAGCAAAGTCAAGTTTCATGGCATCGTTCCGGGAAAGCAAGCCAAGTCAATGGGAAGCATCAAATTGGAGGTTACTTTTGGGCTGAGACAAACTACCGCTCGGAGTATCTCAGGTTCGAAGTAGTCCCCTTCAAGTGCCTACCACGCCATTTTGGACGGCCAGCTTTCGCCAAGTTCATGGCTCGCCGTGTTACATACAGCAAGTGAAGATGCCGGGACCCAACGGTACAATCACCGTCAATGGCAACTTCAAGAAAGCAAAGGAGTGCGAGCGTGGCAACGCCGCCTTCGCTGAGGCAGTCCTCCACGCAGAGGAGTTAGCCATGTTGAAAAAGAGCTCGATACGTCACAGTTGCCGGAGCATGTAAAGACCGCTGAGCAAAAGAACACTTTCAAGGCGTCCGAAGACACAAAGAAGGCGGATCTGGTCCCAGGTGACAGCTCCAAGCAAGTCACCATAGGGGCTGGCTTGGACGACAAATAGGAAAGCGCGCTCGTCAGGTTCCTCCGTGAGAATCAGGACATCTTTGCATGGTCATCAGCTGACATGCCAGGTGTCCCGAGGGAACTTGCCGAGCACTCTCTTAACGTCTACGAAGGAGCCAAACCAGTGAAGCAAGGAATAAGGCGCTACGGTGAGAAGAAGCGGACAGCAATAGGGAAGGAGATCATCAAGTTGCAAGAAGCCAAGTTCATTAGGGAGGTAGTACACACTGATTGGTTGGCAAATCCTGTAATGGTTCCAAAACCTAATAAGGAAATGAGAATGTGCATTGATTATACCGGTTTGAACAAGTGCTGTCCTAAGGACCACTTTGCTTTGCCTCGTATAGATCAGGTCATAGACTCCACAGCCGGCTCCGAGCTGCTGTGCTTTTTGGATGCGTACTCCGGGTACCACCAAATCAAAATGCGAGAATCCGACCAAATCAAAACAGCGTTCACTACGCCCTACGGGACCTTCTGCTACATCACGATGCCCTTCGGTCTAAAAAATGCCGGCGCAACGTATCAGCGGTGTATGCAAAGATGCCTTCACGAGCAAATTGGCCGCAATGTTCACGTCTATGTTGACGACATTGCCGTCATGTCAAGAAAGAAGGCAGATTTGCTTGACGATTTGAGAGAAACCTTTGATAGCCTCCGGGTATATAGGATGAAGCTCAACCCGAAAAAATGCGTCTTCGGGGTTCCTGCCGGCAAATTGCTTGGCTTTATCGTTTCCGAACGAGGATAGAAGTAAATCCAGAAAAAATCAAAGCGATCCTCAACATATCCAGGCCCAAGGACCTGAAGGACGTGCAGCGACTTGCCGGCTCGGCGGCTGCCGTCAGTCGTTTCATTAGCCGTCTTGGTGAGAAGGCACTGCCTCTCTACCGGCTTCTGAAGAAATCCGACAACTTTGAGTGGACAGACGAAGCAGACGCCGCCTTGCAGCAACTCAAGGACGCGTTAACGTCTGCTCCAATTTTGGCAGCTCCTCGTTCGCAGGAACCAATGCTGCTTACATCGCGGCAACTAACTTGGTTGTTAGCGTGGTACTGGTTGTGGAACGCAAGACGGAAAATTCAGACTTGCCGGAACAACGTCCGGTTTACTTCATCAGTGAAGTATTTTCCGCCTCAAAACAGCGTTATCCGCATTACCAGAAGCTGGTCTACGGTGTTTTCTACGCCGCCAGGAAGTTAAGGCACTATTTCCAGGAGCATTCAATAACGGTGGTGAGCAAGGCACCTCTGGGGGATATCATCAATAATACAGATGCAACAGGCCGCGTTGCCAAATGGGGCATTGAACTTGCCGCCTTCGACATCGTATAAACCCAGAACGGCCATTAAGTCTCAAGCCTTAGCAGATTTGTAGCAGATTGGACGGAGGCCATGGACGAAGTACCTCTCCCTGAAGATGCATATGGATCATGCACTTTGATGGATCAAAAATGCTTCAGGGCTCGGGGGCTGGCATTGTTTTAAGAAACCCTCAAGGAGACAAGCTTAGTTATGTGTTACAAATTCACTTCAAGGCAACTAATAATGTTGCTGAATACGAAGCTCTCCTTCATGGTTTACACATTGCCAAGGAACTTGGCGTCCAGCGTGTCCTCTGCTACGGAGATTCAGACTTGGTGGCGCAACAGATACGTGGTACTTGGGACACAAAGAGCGAGACAATGGCGGCATATCGAGCTACCGTTGACGAATTCGCCAAGTGTTTTCTAGGCTACGAGGTCCGCCACATCCCAAGAGCTCAAAATGAGGCGGCAGATACACTTGCCAGAATGGGGTCTGAACGCAAAAAGGTACCAAAAGATGTTTTCCTGGAACACCTACACAAGCCGTCAATAAAAGGAGCAGACCTCCTTGACCCAGAATCGGCAGAACCAGTTGACAATGCTAGCTATGCCGTCTACTGGTAAAGCCGGATTGGACGACGCCATATTTGGACTTCCTGATCAATCAGGAGTTACCGGATGATGAGGTTTTGAAAAGGCAAATAATAAGAAGAGCCAAGGCATTCACAATAATCAAAGGCGAATTGTACAAGCGTAGCACCACTGGTGTTTACCAACGTTGCATTTCGCCCGAAGAAGGCAGAGAACTGTTGGATGAGATACATGCCGGCGTATGTGGACATCATGCTTCCTCACGCGCCCTTGTTTCAAAAGCCTTCCGACAAGGTTTCTATGGTTGACAGCCAAGCAAGATGCAGAGACATTGTCAAAAGATGCAGGGGCTGCCAACTTTATGCCAGACAATCACACATGCCGGCTCAAGAGCTTAAAACAATACCCATCACATGGCCTTTCGCAGTCTGGGGCTTGGACATGGTTGGTCCGTTTAAAACGGCGCCTGGTGGCTACACACATTTACTTGTGGCTGTAGACAAGTTCACCAAATGGGTTGAAGCTAAGCCTATCAAAAAGCTAGACGGCGCCACAGCCGCAAATTTTTGGGGAATAATCTCTCGGTTCGGGGTGCCTCATAGCATTATCACCGATAACGGCACTAACTTGTCGCAAGGCGAAGTCGAGGAATACTGTTATAAGCATGGCATCCGCCTAGATCTAGCCTCAGTAGCACACCCAGGCAAACGGTCAAGTAGAGCGTACAAATGGTTTAGTCTACAAGGATCAAACCACGTCTCGAAGTACCATTGCACAGAGCGGCTGGGGCTTGGGTGGATGAATTGCAATCTGTCCTTTGGAGTTTACGCACAACTCCAAACAGATCAACCAAGTTTACTCCTTTCTTCTTAGTCTATGGCGCAGAAGCAGTGTTGCCAACCGACATGATGTATGATTCTCCCAGAATTCAAGCCTACGTCCAGGAAGACGCAGAAGATGCAAGACAGGATGGCCTTGACCTACTTGATGAAGAACGAGATGTTGCCTTGCACGATCCGCCATCTATCAGCAAAGTTTGAGGCGTTATCACAGCAGAAGGTGCGGCAACGAAGTTTTAGAGTTGGTGACCTGGTCCTCCGCCTAATCCAAGATAGGAAGGGCTTGCATAAGTTATCCCCGCCTTGGGAAGGACCTTTTGTGGTCAGTAAGGTGTTGCTCAATGGTTCTTATTACTTGGTAGACGCACGAGACGGATACAAGAAGAAGCGAGGTCGCAAGCGCAAAAGGAAGGTTGACGACAAGTATGAAGAAACCAAGCGACCTTGGAACATTGAGCAGCTACGTCCTTTTTACACTTAGCAATTTCCACATTGTAATAAGTACTATATGATTATGAAATAAAAGTCTGTGGTTTGCTCATTCAGTTTTGGGATCATGCCATCTTTTGTCTTTTCTCGCAATCATATATCTGTTGTCATAAAAGTTACCAAACAAAATAAGTTTTTGCTCCGTGCTAAGGTTCAAACTTTTTGACATTTGCCGTCTGCCGGCTAAAAAAGCAAACAATCTTTGCACCGCCTAATATGCTTATCTGTCTGTTTGTGTGTGGGTCGCCTAGTAGTATGTCGTTGGCACCAACATGCTGGCTTTGGTCTCTGAGTCTAAATTAGTTGGTATTGCACCTGGTTGGCTCAGCTAAAGTAACTAAGATGAGGTTCCGCCAACATATGAAAAAGCTAAACATGCAACGAGATACATATTAAGGCGGGCCACTTAAATAAGCCTACCGCCAAGTGTAGCATAAAAGTTGGCCCATAATATTTACAAACCCAAAATAAAGTTTTTGCGTTAACAGATTAACGCAGTGTTTTGTGCTGCCTTTGCAGGAGGACAGTCAAGGATTGCCGCCTTGGTAGAGCTGGTGGAGAGATCCTGGGGGCTGACGCCGGCATTCTTGGGGCTGGCTCCGCCATCCTTGGGGCTGCGCTCGTCGGCTCCGGCTTCGCCTTCTCCGCCTCGGCAGCTTCAGGATCCGCCAAGGAGGGATCGGCTACGGCAACATGCGGGTCCGGGTGTTCCTTGTAGAACTTGCGGATGTCAACCATGTTGGCAACCCGGGTCGCATAGCCGCGAACAGACCGCAGCACGTCCTGCATCACGATGGCTTGGTTGTTTTCGTCTTCGGTGGGGAAGTACTCGGTGACTTGATGAATATCAGCCTCCGGGTACCACGCCGCCGTCATTGCCAATGCCAACTTGGCGCCGCCTCGTGCTGCTGAGCGTAGCGTGTGTCGTGTTCGCTGCCGCCTTCTCCAGCAGGTCCGGCAGAGCATCGAAGTGACGGGATCGCCGTCCTCCCCAGGGTAGAACTTGGCGGCAAACTTTGCCTGCGCCGACAATCTGGTTGACGATTTCGCCAACTTTCAAGATTCGGGCAAGGCGCGGCGTCGTAGCCATCATCATCCCCAAGCTAGCCGGCACTGCACAAACACAAAGTTACACACTGCAGCTTCAAGTTTCAAGAGTGCAAGTGACAAAGAAAGATGAAGGATTAGAGACACCCAAGACATGCTCGTGGATGGCGTTGACCTCGTCCAGATGGTTTCTCAAGTGTTTCCTGAGCTAGCTGGACCGCCTTGACAGTTGTCCTGCTGCGCTTGGCGTTCTTGTTCACCTGGTCAGGTTGTTGCTCATGGCTTCAAGTTGTCCCGTCAACTTGCTAACCTCGGCGCATGGGCCAACGCCCGCTCATCCAGCTCCTTGGCGTGATCCGCCTTCAGCTTTGCCACCAGCCCGCAAGATCTGCAGCTTCGTTCATCAAAGCTTGCATGTCAGTGGAGTTCTTGAGAATATCTTGCGCAGTGTTTAGTAATTCTACAAATAAAAAGAAAGACGACTAAAATACTTGTCGGAAAAGGAAAAGAAGTCGGACGAAAAGAAGGCAAAGAAAACTTTGTCACCTTCATCCTTTTGCGAGCCTCTTCCAAGCTCGCAATTGGGCGTTCTTCATCTCCACGTCCTGCTGCAGTTGCTGGCATTCTTGTTTTTCTTCTCTTGAGCACGAACAGCTCAAGGTTGGAAGCAAGAACGGCCTGCATGCACGAAAACAACATTATGGTTAGCACTATTTAGTCAACGAGACCACTTTGCCGGCTAAAATTTTTTCAGCCGCCAAAGTGCTCGGGGGCTGGGACCATAGGCTACATTACCTCAAGTTGGTTATGCAGGGTCTCGTGGAGTCATCCATGTGCGCGTACCATTTACGGGTACCTTCACGCATGGTCCTTAGCGTTTGCCGGGGGTCTTGCAACCCTTTGCCAGATTGAGAGCCAGGATGGGAGGACGATCCGCCTTGGTCAGCCGCCATCCTGTCGTCCATCTCTTCTTCATGGCAATAAATCGAGCGGCATCATTAGCCGAAGCTTCAGCCGTCTTGGAAAAAGTGGGCCGGCAACTGACTTGCCCGCCATCTTCTCCGTAGCCGCCTCTGCGGTACCAGCAGCTGTGTACGTTCCCTGGCATACAACCACGGGAACGCCAACTGTGGGCGTTGTTGGCGCAGCGGCTGGAGAAGAGCGGGGGCTTGCCTCTGCCGGCAGATATTTCAGATTGGAGCGGAGCTTGGGCATGGCTGGCTTGCCCCTGTAAGCAGAAAAGTGCAAGTTTGTCAGCACAAACATATCAAAATGGCTAAGTCAGGGAAAGCAAAAGTTTGCCTACCGCTTGAATGGGACATTCCCCACGGTCTCATCCTCTGCATCGACAGAGGTGGCCGCCTTCTTCCTCTTCTCCAAATCCTTGGTGGAGCTGCTCATCTTGCGCTTCTTCGACTTGCTGGCACCGGTGTCGTACCAGTTTGGAGCCAAGTCTTCCTCCCCCAAGGTTTGCAGCTGAAAAGGAAACAAGACAGAACATTAATCCAGTACCCAGTGGATAAAGATGTCAATGAAATGACAAAGTAGCTTTGGCTTACCGCTGGGGCTGGGTTGTCATGGGTGAACATGGCGACGCCTTCAGCCGCCTTCACCGACAGAGGCTTGACAAGCTCTCTGAGCCGGTACTCTAGTGCATCTTGGTCAAGTGTGCTGTTGCCGGCGTCATCCGCCTTGTACTCGCACATCTTCAGTGGGCGATGGCGGAGTGGCATTATCTTCCTCGACACCCAGCAGATGACGGTGTCAACTCCGTCAAGTTGCGGAGCCATCATCGTCTTCGTCAAGAACTCGATCCGCCTGACGGCAATTCGAAGCTCAGCCGACAAGCTGCTAAGCGGCACCTTTGCCGTCCAACAGGCCTTGTGGGTTGGCGGACCGTTGACAAAACAGGCATCCCCTGTGTGCTGCCAGGTGTCGGGATGTCCTTGCAGTAGAAGAAAGTGCTGGTCCAGTGCTTCACCGACTCGATGTATGGTATCTTTGGGTACCAGTCGGGTTGGCGGCAGTTGAAGGTGACACTACCGCAGTTGCTTGCAGATGGCCGCCTGGTATGGTTTGCCGGCGGCACAGGAAGCAGTACTTGAATAGCTCTATGGACGCAGCTATGCCTAAGTACCCTTCGCACAAAGCCTGGAAGCCGGCTAGCACTAGAATACTATTGGGCGCTATGTTGTGCGGCTGCAGCCCGTAGAAACTAAGTACCGCCAAGAAGAAGGCGGAAAGCGGCAAGGACATACCGCGGAGGCTGTGCGACGCCAACATGACGCGCTCGCCGTCTTGTGGGTCAGGGACTGCCTCGTCGCCTGGAACCCTCCAGGAGCATTCAGTCTTTGGCGGTATGTAGCCGCCTTCCTCCAGCTCCTTCAGATAGGCTGACGTCATAACTGACGGCAGCCAGTACCTGGAGCCAAGGTCTCCTGTCTCCTCTCATCCTCGGCGTCGTCGTCGTCGGCGGCAGATTCCGCCGCAGCCTCAGAGCTGGTCGCCGCAAGGGATGGGAGAGGGAAGGTCGGAGCAGTTGCTGCAGGCGCCGCCGGAGTTGGGGAAGAAGTGGAAACCTCACCCGCAGCCACGGTGGCACGGGAGAGGTCATCGGCGCGCTCGGGCACCGCCGCCGCCGCTGGCAGATCCAGATCCAGCAGGGGTCGCCGAGGCCGCAGCCAGCGCCGCCGCCGCATCTTGCTGAGTGCTCGCCATTTGGGGAGAGCTGCTCGTGCTCGCCGGAGTTGAGTACGGGGAGGAGAGCTCGGGAAGATGAGGAGGCCACGGTGGGTGCGAATGGGAAGAAGACCTCGGTGTGCCCTTTGGGGTATTTATCCCCGCGCCAAGATTCGTGCCCGAGATTGGGGGGACGCACGATTTCCGCCACGTGCCCACGATTTGCACGTCGTGGCAACGGTGTCTGCGGCCCTCGCTCCGATTTTGTGCGTAGTGGGAAACAATCATGACACATGCCCAAGTCCAAACTGTCGTGGACTGCATGACGTCATCCGTCAACATTTGACAGACCAGTCAATTGACAAGACTGGTGCCGGGAAGATTCCTGACAGCGGTCAGGCCGTCTTTCCCATGATGGCGGCAAATCATCCGACTACGTTAGGCGGACCCGCTTACTTTCAACTTTGGAATGCTTCAAGCTCTTCAGCGCTACAAGACAAGACGGACGTTGCCGACAAGAAGAGACGCGCCTGAAGAACTCGAACCCTTCCAGGGGCTAATGTTGGGGATATACCTACTAGGGGTATCACCAGCATGGATCAATCCGGCTAGTCCAGGGTGGCCCGCAGTGGTGGTGAAGGCTTTGCCTGCCGGGCGGCCCAGATAGCTGACGACCAAGGAAGGCGGATGCCGGCAAGGAGGAGGCCCAAGACTGAAGCCCACGAAGCCACCAAGACCAAGACGGAAGGCGGCATACTTGCCGGCTAGGTTTAGGACTCTGATGCTTGCCGGATACGTAATCTCCTTGTAACCCTAGGTCCAGCCGCCTATATAAGCTGGACCCCGGGACGCCTTTAGGGCATACGATCACAACCAACTCATTGTAACCTGTACTTCGGCTATTGCCTATAGTGAGTTATAGCAGCACGTAGGGCTCCGCCACCGCCGTGGAGCCTGAAGCTGGGTAAACTGCCGTGTACAATCCCGACCTCGACGACGTCCACCTTCTTGCCCTACGTTCACCCTCGGCTAGCAGGACCCCGTCCCTATCCAAGATGCCGATACGACGACACCATTTACAGGGGATGGAACTAAATCTGCACGTGAACACATGGAAACAATTGAGGCTATATGTGGTTTATTTAGACTTCCTGGTATTCTGAAGATCAGGTAAAAAGGAAGCTGTTATATCTGTCTTTATCTGGTAATGCTCGTATTTGGTTCAGGTCTTTAGATGAAGAAGTCACTAGGGACTGGAGTATTTTGAGGAAGGTTTTCTTTCTTAAGTATTTTACTCCTAGAGAACTTATGATAACCGCTGCTAATATTTAATTTCTGGCCACATCTGGGAGAAAGTATTACTCAAGCTTGGGGGAGGTTAAAGGAACTCCTCCGCAAGAATCCTTGTCATGATCTTAGAAGGAAAATATTCTGATAAACTTTTATGTGAGGGCTACCAAGGCAACAAAAGGAATTCTGGATAATTCATCAAGTGGAAGCTTTACAAATAATACTGAAGAAGAAGCATGGAATTTATTGGAGACTATTTCTAAGAATACAGGTCATTGGATCTTGATAAAGGTAATGAGCCCTATCTGGACTATGAGTATTCATGTGTAGAGAATTTCTCTACTTCTACCTTGTTTAAAAATCTGAGTGATACTTTTAATCTTGATCCTTATGTTATAATTGAGGTAGCTAAATCTTTTGCTAATCATATTGGTATTCCTAAAACTGGGTTTGAAGCTTATGTTGAACCTGTTAAACAATCTATTGTTGTACCCAAAGTTATTAAACAGGTAGAACCAGTGTCATCTTTGACAATTGAGGAGTATGTTCAGGCACCACCATATCCAAACCAAGTCAAGGAAAATTTACTTATTGCTGTTTCTAACAAGAGTAAAAGAAGAAGATCTCAGCCTTATGAACAGATGGAAGTCAACATCAAATCTCTATTATCAAACAATAAATGAAGAAGATCCTGTTGATGTTTATCTATGTGAAGATGCTACTAAAGTTGTTAAAGGCAATTCGCCAAGGTTGGTAAGCCTGTTATATCATGCACTATTGGGACTTCTAGTTATCATGGCTTATGTGATATTGGAGCAAGCATTAGTGTCATTCCATATTCTCTGTATCTTGAAATCAAGCCTGATATTGATCCTATCAGTATGGAAGAGACAGGTATGACAATTCAACTTGCTAATAAAGATTATATTAATCCACTTGGAATTGTTAGAGATGTTGAAGTATTGGTAGGTAAAATTAAATATCCTGCTGATTTTATTGTGCTTGGTTGCCCTCAAGATTCATTTTGTCTCATCATTTTTGGTAGACCATTCTTACATACTGTTGGTGCTGAAATTGATTTGCTCAAAGAGAAAGTGTTTATTAATTGTGCTGGAGAAAAACTTGCATTCAACTTTTCTAAATTTTCTGATAAGCATTCAAAGAAAGAGCCATTTTCTGAAGATGTAATTGAAACTCTTGCTCATGTAGCTGTAGCTTCAACAGACGTGGTGGAAGATATCAAGATGAACCATTTAATGAAGAAAAAGATGCTTTAGAACAAATACTTTCACAACAGCCACCACAATTACAATTGCATATTCCACCTGATAATTTAGGAGTGTTACCACCACCTAAAGGGGATCCTAGTTTTGAATTAAAACCTTTGCCTGAAAATCTTAAATATGCATACCTAGATGAGAACAGCATATATCCTGTCATATTAGTGCTAACCTTTCAGCTGAAGAAGAAGAGAAATTACTTGATGTGCTTAAAGCTCACCGACCAGCCATTGGATACTCTCTGATGATCTTAAAGGTATAGCCCAGCTCTATGTATGCATAAAATAATTTGGAAGAGGATGCAAAACCTGTTGTTGATTATCAACGCCGTCTCCATCCAAAAATGAAGGAAGTGGTAAGAAAGAGGTAATAAGACTTATTGAAGCTGGTATCATTTATCCTATAGCTGATATAAGTGGGTTAGTCCTGTTCATTGTGTGCCTAAAAAGGGTGGAATGACTGTTGTTCCAAATGATGAGGATGAACGTAGCTCAATGCACTGTTGTTGGTTATAGAATGTGTATGATTTCAGGAAGTTAAACAAAGCAACTCGTAAAGATCATTACCCATTGCCATTTATTGATCAAATGTTAGAAATGTTATCTAAACACTCTCACTTTTGCTATTTAGATGGTTATATCAGGTTTCTCCCAAATTCCTTTTCATAAAGATGATCAAGAGAAACCACTTTTACATGTCCATTTGGTACATTTGCTTATAGAGAATGCCATTCGGTTTGTGCAATGCTCCTGCTACTTTTCAAAGATGCAAGAATGCTATATTTGCTGATTATATTGAAAAGATAATGGAAGTCTTTATGGATGATTTTTCTGTGTATGATACTTCCTTCGATAATTGCTTGTTCAAGCTTAACAAAGTTTTGCAGCGTTGTGAAGACCAACACTTAGTTTAAACTGGGAGAAGTGTCACTTCAGGTTTACTGAAGGTATTCTTCTTGGGCATAAGATTTCTAGAAAAGGAATAGAAGTTGACCCAGCGAAGATAGAAGCTATTGAAAAGCTCCCATTCCCAAGGGATCTGAAAGGTATAAGAAGTTTTCTTGGGCATGCAGGTTTTTACCGTAGGTTTATTAAAGATTTCTCTAAAATATCAAAAACCTCTAACCAATCTTATTGCAAAAGGATGTTCCTTTCTCTTTTGGTGATGATTGTATTGAGTCCTTTAAAATTTTGAAAAATGCTTTAATAAGTGCCCCTATTATTCAACCA